>JAMKCH010040500.1:0-25077 GCA_023653785.1 Ophioderma brevispina | reverse complement strand
ATAAAATGTTGATGTTTGAAATTTACCCTCTTGCTTCAATACAGTTGCTGTCGCCTGATTGTGAATCTGGTGTATGCTGCAGACAGTTTGGCGGGTTAAAACTACCATCGAGGTAAGGACCAGAGCCGAAATATAAGCAGGGATGTGAGTAGTTCCCCCCCCGCTTGTCATTCTGCGAATTTCCATTCCACCACCATTTTCCTTTCTCTTTCCCTCTCACGTTGTTATTATCCCTAAAATCTAAATATTGTGTTGCTTTTGGAAAAGAAAAAAATTTTATTATTGTTAATTTTGTCTACAATTTTTCATTATTTCTTAAAAACGACTGGGAGTGGAAACTAGTTGAAAGGCATTTCCGCAAACTTTTACCCCTGTATTCTCATCCCGAGGCGAGTGAGAGCACTCCATTACAAAGTGGTAATGTGTTTTGTTTTTGAACTGTGCCCTCAGTATGATATTAATTCTCCTCGTATTCTCGCCATTGCTAGATTTCACGGCACAGCAAAAGCCTTTCACCTGATTTTCAAAAAATCCAAACATCCACTTTTTCAAGGCTCAAATTCGGTACAAAGTTAGTGACAGACCCCAAAGAACTGTTTATTAGGCGACTGTACATTGCCAAATAAATGATGGATACTCAACAAAATCGGATTCAAAATGGCTCGAAAAGATCGGGTAGAGAAGGCACACGGTATGTGGGACAGGTTCCTTCGCATGCATCGCAAGTGGAATTTTTCCATCCTTTGTAAAGCGTCTAATAGTAAGTGATTGAGGTAAATGTGGTTATTCACGTTTCGGTTCCTCCTGCAACTGTTCAATTACGGAAGATTTTTGTCACAGGCCATCTAACGTAATATTTAGTTGTAGCGAAAATGCCACATTGTCTGTCAAATTCAGCAACCTTCACTGACAGTAGCTGAATAGGAAATTGCGCGGGAGGGTTTCCTGATTTTCCGCATTTTTTCAACGTGGCCACTCACATCCCTGTATAAGTACAAACTTCATTGCTCTGTTATAAATCCACCATAAGGAATTTTGAGCAGTTTGAAATTAATGCAAGTGGATAAAAAGCTGGGGTCACAAATGGGTTCTCAAGGTGATGCCAGGATAAATAAAGTTCCATATAGAAAATGATAACGAGGTTCTTTCCCTGGGATACATTTTCATACAGGACATCCCCGAATATTAGTACCCTTATACATCCGGAATGTTAGATTTTTCACACCATACAATCAACAGTTGGTAAGTTGAAATTTTACTCCTTAGTTCTCCAGGCAGATAAGTATGAATAAATTATCATCTTTTCTGGAATGGCCAGTGCACACATGTTAAAAAAAACATCGCGCTTGGGCCGACTCGAAACCCGCAACCCGTATTACTAGCACGGTGCTCTTGCCAAATTAAAACCTAACAAGCCAAGATTGGCATCGCTCCTCTAACCAACCTAGCGCGTGCAATGGGGAAAAGTTATTTTTTGTGCACCAAAATATTAGGATTATCAGATTTTTTATTCGGGTTTTTTTTGGGCTCTAAAATCATGGCACTACTGCTCTTGGCCTTGTGTTGACCAGTTGCTTGGTGCCAATGTTCTTTCAAATCATTGGGCAGAAATAACATGGGTAGAAGGAACCTTCCCTGTGGGTTGGGAGTGGGGCTTGCCCTAACAACAGTGGTCAAATAGCAAACAAATGACTACTTTTCTTGACAAACTGTTTAGGCTGGGTTTTCGAAAGGAGTCTTATCTTTAGACCCAGGTTTAAACCAGGGTTTCCTACATGAGTTTACTTTTTTTCCTCGCTTTCCAACATACTCTAAAAGTGTGCTGTACATTTCCGAAATTCCTCTGGATTGGTCGGTTTACCAGCCCATCCATGAGGAATTTCGTTCACCTGTTACTTCGCACACATATTTGAAAGAAAAGATTTCACTCTTATAGGACTAACCCTGGTTTACACCCAGGAGGTCTAAATTTAGACTCTCTTTCAGAGTCTAACTTAAATAAACTTTTTGTATTAAAAAACAAGGAAACTACCCTTCCAACTGGTTATAGTTTGATCTGCCATGTTATTCCCCTCTCCGTAGACTTCATGAGTTCCTCCAGTGGTGTGATGGTTGTTGAGTTGGTATCAAGGGGAAAGAGGAAGTCATTCTGCATATTGCACCTTGGGTATGTTACTTTGTTATCAAAATTGCAAGTTATGTATGTAAAGCAATTTACCTACCCCACACCCCTGGGTTAATGCTTGTCAATGTTTTGTAGATATAGCCATAATATTTTCCAGCTGTATTAATCTTTTTTGAGTGGGGGGTAGAAATATTAGCCTGTAAAACCAGTTTATATGGTAAAGTGGTCAAAAGATCAGCATCAGTTGATCTTATCTGAGAGGTTTAAAATTACTAAACATAAATAAAATAGAGACCAATTGGTTTAGTGGAAAGAATACGAACCAATGGATTCAAGGTGAATGTTGTATATTGTGCACCACTGGCATGGTACTCAAAGGTGCACTCTGTGGTGGCAAATGTTTCATCTTAAAGGAGTTAATCGCCCGATTATACACGGATATGAAGTTTTCAACTTAATAGATTGGCCTTCACTACAAACTCCAAAACCCCATTCTACAGTTTCGCGCCGATATTTCAACCCGTTTTTTGATGCGAGAGCTCAAAACGTGATGTTGTAAGGCCCCATAGAGACTGTGTAAAATTAATATTGGTCTCCAAAATGGGGCACATTTTTCGCTCATAACTTACAAACAAACACCTTGGGCATTAAGATTGCACAGAGTAAATGAGAAAAATAGCAGCTTTCTTCTGATCCAAAATAGTGACCACTTCCGAGAAAATGGGAGCTTCTGGGGACGAGGCTTTAGCGATCGGGCCATGACCTTTAAGGGTCACTGGAGAAAAGATATAATTACAAATCATTACACTGACCGGGATTTCCTTTACCATGTTGACTGAAACATATGCTTTTCCCTTCTAAAGTGAAATGCCCCAAAAATACCATTTTAGCAACCCCTAAAAAGAGAATGGATTCTACCATTGACCCCATGTCACACCCTGTCGACCTTAGCTCTTGCTCAATTCCGTTTTGCCGTCCATACAAAACAGACGCGTGTACAAAATCGGGCATCTGCTCTGTGAGTAGCACCAAAATTAACTTGAGATTTTGATACTGGAACTGTTTTCGTCTCAATCGGAATACTCCACTATAACCAATACTATCTGGATATCTTACTGGATTATATACTGGATTTATAAAGCGCTCTATTTGGGCGGAATAAACGGCGACTTTAACGCCCGTCGGGGAGCTTTTTATTGTGTATCCTTTTTTGCCGCCGGTGCAGTCATGTGACTGTGTAGCGGAAAAAAGGTAAACAAAGGCAAAGCCTTGGCCGCAACGTGTTGCGTGCTTTTGATGCCTTGCTTCTTGTGAGCCCTGTTTCTGTTCTTGTAGTTGTCATACTACATAACACAGTTCGATTGTCGTGATGTTTCTATGTGAGTTTTTATTTCTTATGCTTGTTGTATTTGTTAATAAAATATGTGAAAACTTACTTTGGAAATTCTTTTATTAACCGTGTGTGACTTGTTCCGCGACGGTAATTGTCCTCCGGGTGGCGGGCCTGGTCTTACCGCGGCACGCCTTTTGTTTTTCATCGCTCTTTTTCGTTCCGACAGCCCGACACTCGCGCCCATTTGGCTCGCTTTCACACCCCACTTTTTCACGTCTTTGCACTTGCCGCCCCGCGACCCTCTTTTTTCCGTGCGTTCATTAAGGGTCTTGCGTCCGCTGTCGCTCCGTTTTGTGCTTGTGCGGTTCCGGTGGCCTTTCTGTTTTCAAGGGGGTTTCGCCATTGAAACAGCAGTTGCCCTGGTTTTTATGTTTCGCAAGGGAAAAGGGGGGTGGTGTTCGGGCCCCGGTCCGAGGTTCTTCCAATGCGGCCCCGCTGCTTTGGAAGCACCTAAAGATGTTGTAACTTCAGCTACTTCATGGGCGTTTTTAGTTGGGACGTTTCTCCTCGGGAGTTCCACCCGTCTACCTCGCTACCCGGCCGCTGGCTCGCCTTGTCTAGCCCTAGGGGCTTCTCCGGTGGAGGAAGGCGGACCTGCTCTGCCTTTTTCTCTAGGGGATTTTGGCGGCTGCAGACATTCGGTAGAGCAGCCGCCATCGGTTTGCTCCTATCGTGCTAGTATCGCCGCCTCCTTCTTCGGGTGGGCTTTGACTGACTAGTACGCTGCCGGCGCTGCCTCGCCTGATTTAGCTTGTTGCTCTATCGGTGCAGGCTGGCTGGTCTGCTCTGCCCTTTCCTTAGGGATTGGGCGGCTGCAGTCCGTCCGGTAGCAGTGTGTTGCTATGTGATGCCCGGGTTTTCCTCGGGCCGATCCATCGTTAGTACCCAAAACGGCCTACACTGGCGCTCGTGGTTTAGGGGTTCTCGGACTCTGCGACCGCCCTGGGGCGGGTGGGCCGTTGTACCGGGTCTCGGGGCTTTATTCGTCCAGCCCTGAGGTGGGTTCCTCCCCGCGCCTCGCTTCGGGGCGCTTCGGGGTGTCGATTATGCTCACCGCTCCCCGCATGGCTACCTGCTAGCCACGTGGTGTCAATCTGGGCCGTGTGCATGCTTCACCAGGCCTTTGCGGGCTAGTGGGCGCGCGGCTGCTTCGCCAGGTTTGGCCCCCCCGCTCTCATGCAGGGTACCGGTGCGCTGTTACTGTATCGTTCGTCCACGCTAGTTCTTCTACGGGTCAGCCGTTCCGGCACACCCCGCTTGGCTAGCCTCTAGCCCGTGGGGTTAATCTGGCTCGTGGTGCATGCTTCACCAGGCCTTCACGGCTAGGTATGGCGCTCAACGCTTTCGCCGGGTTGGCCCCCGCTCGACGCGGTTCCGTGTGCGTTTACTGGTGCGGCTCGGCCCGCCTAGTTCCCGCTAACGTTCCTCTGTTACGTTACACACCGTGGTGTTTTCCCGTTCTCGCCCTCGTGGGGTATCCTTCGGGGCTTGCCCCCATGGGGGGCTCAGTGCGGGCTGCAGCATGCTCTTTCGGGCGCGCCGCGTGCCCGTGCTTAGCCTATGACGCTATAAGTCTCGCGTGTTGTATAGCTCCGTGTCCTCGGGACTTGGGGGCTGCCCTCCCCTGCCTTCGGGCGGGTGAATCAACTCCTCCTTTTCATAGCGTCTCACCTTCTCTGTAGGTGTTGGGCTTGGGTTGATTGGATAGCCATTCGATCCTCTATGCCGCGTCTCCTCCTCGTTGGGGCCGCTGCATGGTGGGCCCGTTTATATATACCGCCGTCGTCGCGTTGGATTCCCGGGTGGCCGTTTATCCGCCATTGTTGGCGTTTGATTGCCGGGCTTAACCACAGCATCAGGTCTCCCTCTTACGGGGGCTGTTGCTCGTGTGTTGTGTCCCCTTCCCTGGTGTTGACTTTCACCTCGGCGCCGCGACCTTCTCCGCTCGCTGGATGTTCGCTCCCGCTTTGGCTCTCGGGTCGTGCGTCCATCGGGATGCTGTAGGTCTCGGTGGTTCTCTTGCATCTACTCAAGTCTGCTCGTTGGCGGGGCTCCCCTTCAGGGCGGCCTAGCTTGAGCGGCTTCACCTTGGCTGGCATGTCGCCTGCCTTGGCGTGGAAGCCCCTTCTCACCTTGTGTAGTCCCGGGGGTGACCCGCGTCTATCTCAGATTCTCAGAACGTTCTCTATAGCTGCTGCATGCGTGTCCCCCATCCTGGGGTGCTCCTCCTGCCCTGCCCTGTGGTGGGCCTTTGCCCGCCCCGGCCTTGGCTTGTGCGCAGTCCTGCCGTGCTATAGCTGCAGCTTTGTCGCAGATCCCAGACCTTTAGCCTTTATGCAACTCCGCCCGCGGCTCCGCTGGGGTGCTTTCGCTGCTCGGAACTCCCTCTGGAGCGTGGGTAGCCTTGGCCTGTTCTGCTACCCTCCCATGGCTTTTCAGCTCTGTCGCCGGCGCTTCTTCGCTGCCTCGTTCCTTTGGCGGCGGACTGTTGCTGCCCCTACCTAGCTCCTTCGGTGCTAGTCCTGTTCCGTGCCGTGTCATCATCGGGGACTTGAGACTCTGGTCTCTGCCAGTTAGCCGCTAGGTCATTATGAGGCCCCCCCCCCCCTTGGCTGTCCCTGGCTCTTTAGGCTCTGGCTGTTAGGCTTACTGCTTGCTGCCTAGCCTGGTCCGTTGTCTCCCTTGGGGAGCTTGGACTCTGCCTATGATGCAGCTTCGCTACTCCCCTCCTGGGGATCAACTGGGCCTAGCGCCGCTTCGGAGTCGGGCCTAGTGACAGTTGCCGTTCTGCTTAGTCTCTGTTCCCGCTGTTCCCCCTTGGGTCTAGACCTGGTTTCAAGCTTGGCCTTGTTCTGGTCTTTGGGTCTTTAGCCCCTGGACTTCCTGGGAGGTCGTGGCCTATAGTCTTGGCGGTCTTTGACTTTTGGCCTTTGCCTAGGCCTTGGGGCTTTCATCGCCTAGCTTTGCTTCTCTACTTGACCCCTTCTTCTCCCATTCGGGGATAGCTGGCCCTGGTTTCTTCCCACGCAGCTTGCCTGGGCCCTTGTCGGGCCTGGCCTGGCCTAGCCTAGGGCTGATGCCCCTGCTGCTTGGTGTATTACCTTGGCCTCCCTTCGGGGTTTATGAGTCCTTTGCCTAGTGCTGTCTTGGCGTTGCCCCTCTTGGGCTTCCCTGGGCCGGCTCAGGCATGGGGTAGGGGCTTTATGTCCTTACCCCTTGGCCTTACACCCCGTATTGGGGAACCTGATCTTTGTGCCTTGGCCCCTGTTCTCTCCCTTGCCCCTCCGTCCTCACTCTTGTTCGGGCGCGAGACCTCGGTTCATATGCCGGCTGGTGCCCATCGGGTCCTAGCCTGCTCTTGCCGTCCTCGGGCTTTGGTCATCCAGTCTTGACACTGATGCTCCGGGTTCCCTCATTGGTGCCTTGGCTCCCACCCAGGTTGATGCCCTCCGCCCCCTCTGGGTCTGTTCGTTCGCTGCGCTGGTGTTTTGGCACTCTGTTGCCTAACCATACCTGTGCTACCAGGCCTTCTCCTAGCCCTTGAGTCCTTTCCGACGTCGCCTGGACTCCCGCCTCTTTGGGTCAGGTGTCCTGAACGCTGATCCCTTCTTCCCGTTTTGTTCGGGAGTTAGGGGCTTGCTTTTGACAGTTCCGCACATTCCTTGGCTCCAGCTGGGCTAGCCCCACTGGTCGCGTCTCCCTCGGGGGACCTGTTTGGACCGGTTTTATGTCGGCTCGACTATGCCCGCCTCTTTGTGGTTCGTTGTACGGGCCTAGCGGCGGGCCTTGTTCCGTCCTAGCGTTGGGGCTCGTCCGGGCCTAGCGTTGGGGCTCGTCCTGCCTAGCGCTGTTCCCGTGGTCTTCAGTCCCGGGGTGTGCTCCCGATGTCGTCGGGGCCCTGTCTTAGGGGGTCCCCCCCCACCTCCTCCCAGCGGTTTTCAGGCTTCCGTTGTTCGATCATCTCTTCAACTTGCGGGTTTTTTCTTGGTCACGGCCTTCTGTCTCAACTGTCTCCTAGGAGGAATCCCCTCCACGGGGTATTCCCTTGGGTGGGGTTGGGTTCTCCAGACTCCCCGCCTTCACTGCGGTTTTCTCAGTTGTTCATGCAGTTGACTTGTCTTGTCTTCCCGCCGTTCACGACTTGATCTTGTGCTTTCCCCTTAGTCCCTCGGTCCTGGGGCACGTTCGGTTGCTGTTCCTGTCTTTACGACCTGGGAGCACCCTTGACTGGTTGCCCACTTCCGACTTGAGTCTGTGACTTGATGTTTTTAGTTGGTTGGGAGCTTCTCGCTCCCGTGTGGGAATGTCTCTGGGGCGTAAACCCCCATTGTGAGTCATTCTTTCATGTCTGACTCTCGATTTGTTGACCATTTGAATACTCCTTTTTTCTCGTGCCGTTGTGATCGTTATTCGGTATCTCGCCCTTTCGGGTGGCACCGCCCGGCGGCCCATCTTCACTCTCTCTCCGCGGTAGATTTTGTGTCGAGCCGCTGTGCTGTCACGGGCCCCCCTTTTCTCTGGTGGTACCTTTTTTGCCCGTAGCCGGTTGTGTTCGCTAGGTGGCTGCGTTTGTTTGCCTCCTCGATACCGTGTTGTCGTTCAGATGGGGGGACGGGTGAACATGGGGAGGTTGGAGGAGAGGGTCCTTTCACAAGAAGCTCCTCATGGTTAGGTTCATTCTGGTCCTTCTACTGCTTTGTCACCCTTTCTCTGCTGAACAGTCACCACTGGTTTGGCTCTGCTTCTCGGGCTTCCACGAGCAGTTAGTGAGCTCTCGGCTCAGTCGCCTCTCGGGGCTCGTCTCGTGTTTCTTTCTGCAGAGCTAACCTCTGGGTTTCTCCCCTCTGGCAGACTTCTCGGTGTTCACCCACTTTGTCTACCTTCAGTCCGATTGGCTCTGGGCCCGCTCTGGGAAGTGCTAGTTTATCTTTTAATCTAGCTTTTGACTGCTCTCCCCTCGTTGCCCGTTCTGGTGCGCGCCGGCGGGCTCCGGTAATTGCGGAGTTCGGCCTCGTTCTTTCCTTGGTGTTCTGTCTACCCCCGAGTCGAGGCCTGAATCGTCCTTCCATCTCCTTCCTCCGCTGGTGACGGCGGGCTGAGGTGGGACTTTTCGCTTTATTTTGAGGCTTTGTTTCCGTCCTTCGTCATCCGTTGTCTGGATTTTCGGCGCTAGCTCATCTACCACAGTCTAGTTTTTCGGTTCGTCCTTCGGTGACGTTGGTTTCGTTCCATTGACTCCTGAAGGCTTCCGTTTTTGACCCGAAAGGTATTCCCCCTGTTGTCTGATTTCTACTATTCGGCGAGTTCTCTTGGCGAAGCCCAATCGTTGGGTGCGGCGTCTCTCTAGCCCTCGCCTTTATAACTCTTTCGGGTCCGCCTCCCGTCTGGATTAGCTGGAGATTTTCCTTCTCCTCGTACTGCTGCGTTCCCCCTCCGGGTCAGGGTCGGACATTTCTCTCAGCCCTCCACTGGGCTGGGGCTTTTAGCTCCTTCATATTTCAGTCTCTCAACCTTTATCTCCCCGGACCTCTCCCCTTGGGGTTTCTTCTGTGGTGTTCTGATGGACCCCCTCTTTAGGGGGCCCGCTCCTCTTTTTTGGGGTTAGTTCTTTGCCCCGCGTCCTTTACGCGGGTCTGCCTGCCTTCTCCTGGTTCTCTCTCCCTCCCTATCCCAAAGTTGTTCCAAGGCTGTGAGGCCTTTATTCTTCCGCCCTTTGCGCGTGTTGCTTCGGGCCGCTTTGTCCAGGGCCTACTTCGCACAGCCATTCTCTGTCAGAGCCCTTCCTCTCGCCTGGTTCCTTAGGCTTGGGTTTTTCTCTGTGGGATTCGCGGCTCTGCTCTCCTGTCCAAAAAACTTTGGCCAGGTCATTTAAAAACACGTAATCTAAGGTCCTATTACTCACCCTGTGTGGTACTCCCTGTCTAGGGGATTTATGGGCTTTCCTTACTTTGGAATCTCGATTCCATGTGTTTTTCGTGCTCTGGCGTTTATGATTCAGCCTTTGACTGCATCCTATCGCCTCGCTCGGAGATATCATTCCACCTCCGACTGAGTTAGCCAGTCGGTGTTGATTGAAAATATCATTCAATTCAACGGTGTTTAATGCATATGTTTCAGTCACCATTGTGTGTAAATGAAATCAGTTCAGTGTAATGATTTATTCAAGAAACACATTATGTTTTTAATAAATCATCTAACTGAAGCCTGCTTTCCTTTCCGAATGTTGACCTTCCCCGCTTCCATGCCCGCCCCACAGCATATATGAATGTGCGTCCATTGGTGCTATGGGCCAAGGCGGAATTGGGGAAGAGTCCTGGTCGACATGGTGTGACCTTGGGTCACTGTGTCGAATCCATTCTCTTTTTTAGGGGTGGCTAAAATGGGATTTTGGGTCCATTTCACTTCTCAGAAGGAAAGTGCAATTGTTTCAGTCAGACATTGAAAAGGAAATCAGTCTTCCAGTTATATATTTATAAAACATAATGTGTTTTTGATATTTTTGGGATAAAAATTCTTGGTAAAAATGAGGTCTTTGTAGAGACTTCTATTAAAATTTGGGAGAAAAATTTGGCAAGCTCAGCAGTTAAAACAAAGCGTAATTCCATCCCTATTGAAGTCAATGTCTAGACTGGTTCCTACATGTCCCAGTTCCTCAGCATACATAAGACTTAAGTTAGTTTTTTCAAAACGATATAGGAATGCACCCGTCATATGTTTATTGTGATTTTGAGCATCCCATAATTTAGATTAACCCTAAAACCCAGCACAGGCACTCATAGGCAATTGTGTCATTTGTTGGTCTATTAGTGCATTTCATAACTTAGCAATGACTGAGTCGGGAGCTCCACATTTATTTTTTTTTTTAAATGCCCAATTTAAGACAAACGCTTTTCACAGACTATTCATGAAGGTTGCTTTTACCATGTATAAACATTAAAGATGCACCAAAGATTTTGGGCATCCATATTATAGATGCCATATGTAGAGATTTCATATAGATAAGACCCAATAGGTTTCTTACCGTTGTAGTTTGCTTACAGAAATGCTTTTGAAGTGAAACAAATTGTGATTTTGATTTTGGTCTTAGTTCAATATAAACATAGGAACCAATATTTGCACCTTAGTAATTAGAATTTTTTCAAATTTTTTGTACCAAAGAATAATTCTCAGCTTATCCTTCACATGTGGGATATTGTTGATCGGAAGCCTTGTATTATAGCAATAATTAGAATGTTCACATTTGTTAGTGACACCTGTTTTGTGTGGAATCTCTCGTTGCACCTTTAATGACGGTGGGCTCTGTTTCTTTCTTTAACAAGCATCCCTTTCCATTCATATGGTTTTGTCACACTTGTCTAAGTGGCATAGTCCGTACATGTCATATCCATTTATGCCTCCTTGTATAAGTTATAAAATAAGGAGTTTGTTACAATAGGAATATCATTCAAAATATAGTAGGGAGTCACCTTGGCAAGTCTACAAATGTACATAGCTCTGACTCGCCAGTGGTATTGTCATCCTATGAATAACACATTATAAAATATGGTCAATCGCTTATAATACCATAGTACAACATTTGCCTCCAACTGTTTTCTTACAGTTGACAATAGGGTTCATTCACACTGATGAATTACACTCTATTGGAATATCATTCACACTTAGCTACACAGAGGTAAGTAGCTTTTGGCCAAGTTTAATATTCTCCATTCCAAGTCTCTTATCTTTACATCTCGGAGACAGAACCCTTTGATGATCGTGCATTCCGGGTTCTCTGTGTGTTACTGCGTAAAAGTCTCACATTGCCACTGATTGCTATTGAGGCGATTTGCTGTTGCTGGGTCACCACCGACCACGCACCTTGTGTGTTGATGTTTCCACAGTTTATAACCAAGAATCGCACGTCGTCAAGGGTTTTCTTTCCCTGAGATAGATATCAATTGGGCTGAAGCAGCAAATGGCATCAAAGGACTGTAAGAATTGGTGTGTATGTTTGTGTGTGTGTGTTTGGTGTGGCCTGATGGGTGTGGCGCCTGCTGCATTGTGCGTTAAGTCACTGTACAGGTTCCCTCGAATGTTTCATACCTGCCCCCACCGCTCCCGCAACTCGGCACCCTCACCCACCACCCCATGGACATCGCCTTAGATCTCCCCTACTGCTACTCCCTATGCTGTCAGTGAGGTGCCGTGTGCCGTCCCTGCTGTCTTCTTCGCCCTACGATTCTTCTTATTACTTCTCCCTGTTCCTGCCCCCTCTCGCACCACTTTGTTCGCCTTTGTGCTGTCGTTCCTCTCCCCTGACTCCTTCCGCTTGGCTTCTCTTTCATTGCCCCGTTCTCTCTTTCGGCTGCGCGTTGTGGGGCATCTTGTCTTTTCCTGTCTCTCGTCGGTCTGTCTTCCGTCACGGCGAGTCGCTTGGGCGCATCGCCTTTCGTATTTTGTGTCCTTGTTGTTCTTTATTTTTTGGATAATCTTCTGAACTTTCCTGGGAACTGATTGGCAATACGACTAAGGCGCGATGATCATTGTGGTCCAAACAAATGTGACCTACCGTCTGGCGGCATAATACTTGATTGACACATTATGCTTGCACAGAAAACTATCCCTATTTGCACCAATAACGCCTCGCCTTCGCTCGGGCCGAAGGCTTCGCCTTCGACACGCGGCTTCTGGCTGATAATGGATTGGGCATCTTTGACAAAGATTAAACATACACACGCTCCTCATTGGATAGTATACACCCACTGTATTAGATATGTCACCATTTGGGTTAGGGTGTGTGGCGGGGTGAGCGTATATCACGCGTCAAACAAGAACACCCCCGACTTCACATGAAAAATGTGGGCACAACACAAAATGAGGGGAAGCCAAGGTTGACAGATGGACCAGATAAGGCAAAAAAAAAAAAGTTTGTCTCAGAAGAAATGTGAAAATCGCAATGCGAATGCGTTTTTTTTTTTTTTTAGAATAAATGCTTTTAATGCGGAAAGCGTTTCTTTTCTTTTTTAAGCATTTTTTGACCCACTTTGTCAATTATCGGCGCTTTGCGGCCAAATTTCATTTTTTTTCTGAAATTTTTACAAAAAAAAATTTAAAAAGTGAGTAAACCTTAAACTCTAAAAAAAATTTTAATTGCAGTCAAAAAGCAATTTAAACCTAATGCGTGCGGTCTCTGAGACAAACTTGTTTTTTCCTGCATAATGTAAAAACTGTACACCCTATAGGTGGGGGGTCTAATGTCATATCACAGTCCTCTGTTAAAGCAAATCTCTCTGTGCAAGTCCACAGTTGGGCAGGTAAACTTTCAGGTGGTGTGTGATCGGTTGTTGATGTGTAAAAAAGGTCCTATGTACATGTCCACAGTCATCGGTGAGAGGGGTAGGGGTGTTTGCGTTACTGTGTGTGATGCGTGTTGTTTGTTCCATGGTAAAAATATTTCTAGTATACATGGTTACAACAATCACCTGAGTTTGTTACTATTAAGCTTATTCACAATCTGCAATTTTTTAACATTCATAGATGGGTTGATTAAAATGTGTTTATGGGCTGGTATTTTGAAAGGGAGTAACTTTAGGCCTGGGTTTTAAACCAGGGGTTAGTCCTACATGTATTTTGTTCTTTTCCAAATACTGTGAAAGTGAAAGGTAACAGGTGAGAATTTCCTCATGGATGGCGCCATGAGGAAGTTTTTCACCCGTTAGCACGTTTTAGGAGCATGTTGGCAGGAAAAAGGTCCCACTAATTTAGGACTAACCCTGTTTTAAAACCAGGGTCTAAAGTTAGACTCCCATTTCAGAATACCAATCAATGACTTTGCAAGTTATTCCTGTTGTGCACTTGGAGGTTCGCTTCGTTGTTTTTACACCCGATTTATTGTATTTATTTTTTGGTCAATAGGTAATGACGGCTTGAGGAAAAGGTCAAGCAGTCGCGAAATCTGTCGAAGGGCTACGCTTCTATCCCCAATTGGTTTTAACTCCACCAACAAGATGAATCAAGTCAAAGTAAACTAACTGTAATAAAGACAACACATGGTGACCAAGTACCTTACTCTTGGGTGAGGCTACTTGTGAGACATAAAAGAAGTGCAGGCAAGCCTCATTTGTGAATGTGGCTTTAAAATTTGAGGAGGAAAACTATTTGATTGAAAAAGAATAGAGGGGAAGTTGTGAGACGAGAAATTGTTTGCCTGTAAGGAAAGAAATGTATGTGCAGCCTTGCTTCATTAATGAGGAATTACTGTTGCTCTGAAGTATAAATTGGGCTGTTCAAAGAAGAAAAAAGAATAAAAAGCTTTCTTAGCAGAATCTTTATTTTTCTCAGCTTTCCGCCACCCATTTGATGAAGTGTGGAAAGTTCCACTCATACCTGATCTGATAGTTAAATTGATAAAGAAGTCATTGTCTGTTGCTTTGTCTGAAACCAAAACTTAGGTGATGTTTTAAGACCAGGAAAGTTAAAAGGAGATGCATAGCTGTCATCTTGGTGTGTTGTCCATAAAACTGACAAAGTTTACCACAAATTGGGCCATGTTAGAAGCGCCCCGTACATGGACAACGCGGCCCGGATCGCTTACTCAGTTGAATTAAATCCTGATACCACCACAAGCCATTACCAATGACTTGTGGAAATGCTAAGAAGAACAAGATAAAATTTGGTTTTACCATTAAAGATCAGCTTAGCTCCGTAGATGCACAGCATTCAAACAACCATGTGCAAGAAAGATTGCAGTCGAAAAAGCTAGAGTTAATAAAAGATTGCATAATTCTAGTGCATCAAGGAACCATCCAATGTTGTTGAGCAGGGGTTGTAAAAATCTGATAGTACACCAATAGACCCATTGATTAATATACCAAGTGAGATTAATTTCCTAATGTCGATACGAAGATGGTATTGGGATTCCTCTTTTCACTTTCTTGGTTGAAACTAATCGAGGAACTCTATGTAACCTAACAAAAATTAAGATCACTTGTAAATTTTGGTTGTTGACCTTAGGCTTGTTTGTGTTTTGACATTTTTTACCACAAAAACACACTAAAAAACTTTGCTTTTAAATGCTTAATTTTCCAAAAGCACCCAACCTTTCCAGCCCAAATGTACAAAAAAGTTGGGACTTTTGCACTTTCTTTTTCTTTTACAAGTTTGATATTAAAAACAAAAAAACACGCGTTTTTTTTTAATTTAAAATGAAGTTTGTAAATATTATATTATTGAGTATAATGTGTCAATAATTACTATTCCTGAAAATGTAAGCAGCATGAAAATCATGAACCATCAAATGTAGCAAGAAAATTTAAAGCCTCTTGAAATCATGTTATAATGGAATAAAATATGAAATAGAAGCAGCTTCCAAATTGAACTTATAATTTAATATAAATCTTACTTAACAAACAAGGGTAACCGAGAGTTCAGTATAGAAAACCAAGTATGCAAAGGAGGTATTGCCATTTACTTCCTATTCAAGCGCTACTGCACAACATCCTAAAGCACAAATGACGGAATGATTGTAATAGCTCGGTTTCATGGGACTTCTGTAGGAAATGTTTACCTTTAAAAAAAATTAAGTAACAATGTCATTGCCTAAATGAAATATAGTCTATTTGCCTTGAGTTCTCTCTCTCTTGCATATGAGGCAGCAGCTAAATTGTTGTAAGGCGTTTGGAGCCAACTCTCTGTTGATGGGTTGGGGTTTGAGAAATTGGTGGTCCAACGGTGGATGAAAGGTAGGGTACTCATTGAGAATGTGATCCGCAGTCTGTGATGGAGAACCAAATTGGAGGCTGGGCGATGGCCGCAGGCCCCCATCAGTGCATATTGCTATGGAAGCGACCGACTCCTGTGCGAAATTGGTTTAAGTGACCCCATTCCTTGCGTGGGAGCTTGCTGCCAGGTGGTAGTCCTGTCATAGGTGTAATAACAGAGTTTGATCTGGTCTGGCCAGCAGGGCCTATTCACTAGTTTATACGTGTGGTGTTCTCTCAAAGTACGGCAAGGTGCAATGCCTGAAAGCACTGCTAGGAATTCAGATGGAGTAGGACAGGAGGCAGCCAGTGGTGGTTTTCAAGGTCTCGTTGAGTACTGTATCCAGCTTCTTTGTTGTGGAGAGCTGTTGCACCATTGCTGGGGCGATATTCAAGAAGGGGTGTTGTAGACCAGAGCCAAGGCAGTGGTGGTTTAGGCCGTCGTTGGGCTGGCACACATATGAAGATCAAGCAAGTCAGCACAGGAAGGTTTATTCCTCGAAGATACATTGGCGCATACGGACTAGAGTGGTTGCTGGCCGGTACTAAGCTGCCCGGTTCAAGCTCACCCCAGTAGGTTGGTGTAGGATTGTATGGAAGAGGCGCTCCATTGAGGGTGATTTGAAACTGGCGATGGGACTCTTTGGTGTTGAGGTGGAAGGCAGTAGCGGTGGTCTGGCTCGCTCCGCTCAGGCTCCAGGTCTGGATATGCTGAAAGTAGGGCCATGTCTGTAGTACGTGTGCTTTCTACTTCTGTCCAGTTGCTGTCGAGTGGAGGAGGGCAAGATCGCGGTTTGTAGCCATATGTCTAGATGTGGTTTTTGAGGTATTGCTGTATACAGGCTTGAACAGCATAGGAGCCAGTGAGTCATTGATGTCAATGCACTAAGAAATGTTTTGCATGGCATGTGGCATATGCCTGGGCTTTTGATTGTTTTACTAAACGATATAAAAATAGCCATTTTCCCACTGGCCGTTACCACCATCTTCAGCCAGCATCAGAAAAAAATGAGGCCTTTTTTATTTCTAATTATGAGGAATAGAGCTTCTACTGGTCTCTAAAATTACATAAGTGACCCAATGGTATACAATTGTCAAAGATCATTAGAGGTCAACTTGTGGGAGAGGTCTGAAGGAAATGTAGATCATGAAAGCAGGGGACACCAAGTAGTTCATGAACCGCAGTTTGATGTCGTTTTGTCGTAGGAAAAAATGTTGCATTGGTCTTATCCTGTAAGTGAGTGATTGTAAATTGTTAGTATCATTCCAAGCAGTCAATAATTTAGTTAAGCCCAAAAGCAGTTGAGTTATTCTCCTGCATTCATGTATTCTGCAGGGCCGGAGGTACCAGGTGTCCTCCATGTGTGCAATTTTTCCCAGGGGTTTCACTTGCTGCAAATCATTAACTCATATATAAAGGTTGCAACGAGAATTTGTGGCTCTGGCACCTATATATTGTGTCATATGAGTGATTTCATAAAGATAAGGATCCCTATATATTTCTTACCGTGTCTTTGCTTTCAGAAATGCCTTGAAAGGAAAACAAAAGGCGAATTTCATTTGCTTAATTTCAATATTAAAATATAGGTTGATTTTAGTATTTGCTCCTATACGAAAATTAGAAGAATTTCAGAGTGTTGTACAAACGAAATATTGTTCAGATTAATCCACTTTCCACATGGGAACATTTTAAAATAAAAAGCTTACATTGGTGCCAAAAATCAGAATTTTCAATTTTTTAGTGGAAACCTGTTATGTGAAATCTCTCGTTTTGCACCTTTAAAGGTGCGTTTTCCTATCGTCTTTGGGACCCCCTGATTTACCCGGAAGTTGGTATCGATTTTGATATCAGATGAAAGGCCGTATTTTCTCATTGTGTCCTGAAATTTGACCCTGAATCAATTTCATTCCCAAGATATAAACAAAAAAAAAAACGCCGTTTAGTGGTTAACCACTTTATTAGTACAGTATTGAATAGGGCTTTGCACTGCATTATTGCGTTCTACCATCAAACCGCAAGTTTGTTTCCCACGGTACTTGTGGGGTGTATGTGCAAGCTCCAGGCTCTCATATCAAGTAGAGGAACACAAATAACACATAAATCGGAAACAACCACATTTAATTGTGGATGCCACTGCTCTCTCCCCTGATCTCAAATTGACCCAACCCAAATCAGTTCTTATGATGACTGGTGTCAATGCTTCCACAGCAAATGAAACTGGGGTGTGAGTTAGTGGTCCATCATAGTCTGATGTGCCTCTGTTTTGGAATGAAAAGAAACTACCAGTAAATCAATGCATTTGGTTTAAAAATATTTAGAGCAGGAATATGATACAAGTCTTGCACAAAAAAAGTTGCAAAGTGTAGAAGAAAGTAATGAATACAATCATGGAAAACAAAACACTTTGGTCATATGCTCCATCTTTTTCATTGACAATCTGATTTAAAAACATTTTTAAAGTGCCACTAATTTTCACCTACTTTCAAGTATTTGTTCAAACATGGTGTCCATCCCCAAAGGTCGTGTATGATTTAAAACTGACTGTCAAACTTGATTTAGCCTAAAGGTTTGACGTATATTTCTTAGCGCTTTTTGTCCTTCCAAAAGTGAGGAGGGATGTAGTTTAATTTTATTTTTGGGACTAAAATTGCAATTACAATACTTAACCCAAACATGACATAGTCTATCTACCTTCTCAAGTCCAGGTAGTAACAACAACACTGTTCAGGGAGATGTTTTGGATTGAATTTTCTCACCGCCTTAAGAGCCGTGTGCCGGCGCGGTGGAATTTAAATGCCCCCAACCAACACACTGAGGTCACTGACTCGAGGAAGGTATAAGCACTATAATTTATTATCCTCTTATTGGAACAAAGTTGAGGCTTCATTGCTTCTTTGTACAGCTTCCCTACAATTCTTAATTCATTAATTGTCAGTCAAACTTAGCCTGCCATATACCAAGTTATGCCTGTGTACAGGTCTTGAGCAAAAGCACGATTTGTGCAGAATAGAATTGGGCACTCGATGATAAATCTTTTGTGACAATTGGCATCGAGTTGGTGATGGCTGGCAATGGGAGATTGTAGATTCTCATGTTTGTTTTGTTTGTTTGGTTCTTTCTTATACTGGGTCCATATCAGAGGGAAAATTTAAGTATTCCTTTGTTCTTCCTATGGCCCCAGTCACCAAAGTTACCCAAAAATATAGTTACACCTAAAAGACACTATCAGTGATTTGAAACATTTTGAAATTTGCAGGAATAGCATTCAAAAGTGAAAGGAAAGTCTGCAGAATTCTCATAAGTTACCTTTTCCGCTGTGTTCGAAATTGAAACGAAAAGGAGGAAAACGGTAGTGTTCCAGATACGATTCTCCATTAAAGTACGTGTTGTAGTGAGTGTCTGTCAGACAGTTAGTACTGACTAAAACCCCGATTCGTCCTTATTAGGTTGCTTCTGTCTTATCCTTTGCGGGATGTTAGGATACCTGTACTTGTTACGGACATGCTAAAATTGATTTTGATGATTTTTTCGATTTGCTGATATTTAGCAAAGTACTGATAGGTTTTCATAAGTAAAACAACATTTAAATTTACAGTATATAATATTACAATCAATTCATTAGACTTAAAATAAATTAACACTGCATACAAATCATATTACAGCTATATTAACAAACTGGAACATATCATAGCAAATTTAAAAGCATAATGATCACTTAACAGGAGCATCAAATTAACATATTTCAGATAACATATCTATATAATTTAAAAACCTTTGAAATTTTAAAATTTTACATCTAATCATTGCACCAACATCAAACGATCACTAGCACTTATAAATCAAAAATTGGACCAGATGTTACTTGATAGATTAAAAATAATGTACATTACATTCACATTTCCCCCACATCTCTAGAACGACGATCCGATATCATGCCGGCAGCAAACCGCCATAGACCCAGCCCACCATCCATCATGTGGTCCAGCCTCGAGGTGGTAAAGGACTGACTAAAGGCCTGGGACATTTCATGTCCCAAAAGAAGACCCAAAAACAGGAGGACCAAATCCTTCATGATCCACTACTGGCAAAATGCACTGATTAATGAACACAACAATTTGTAAATAATGATATCCTACGAACAATAAATATCGTCATAAATATTGATTAAGGTAATTTACATAAATTAAAAAATACAAATATATATACATAAATAATTACACTAAGAATAGAAACATGTTTGAGCTGCAACAATCACAAAATTCCAATTTTATTTTCAAACACCTTGCCCAATAGAGTATAATGGATGTTTTTATGACAATTACATAGACGAATGATATTTAGTTTTAAATGCTCCAATGTTGAATGGCAAAGGTGATATGATTGAAACAGGGAGTCGATTCCACGCAATGGCCCCTCTATATTGAAAGGTGCGCCTCCCGTATTCAAGCGAAGGCCTAATTGGTCTGATTTTCCCAAATGAACTAGAACGAGTATTTATCTTGTTCCGCGATGAGGGAGAAATGAAAGGTTATATAAGGGGGAAATGTCTCAAATTCATATTGACCAAAGGATTAAAATAAAGAATATATTTTACCCACAACATTTTGTTTCTGAGGTAGTGCCACTTGCCCCTTAATGTGCAATTAGATTAATAGACTGCTGACCTCTTTGGCCAAACAACATACGGAAACTAAACAACCTTGTATAGCCAAACCAGAAACCCTACGTGTTGATTGCATTCACACAGGCATGGTTGTGGTTTACAAGAAATGAAGAGAGTAACAGCGTAAAACACATCTTACCTGGTCTTGGACAGAAGCACAACTAATGAAGATTATTAAACAAGTAGACTCGGTTTGCGACCAAGGTATTGTTCTGAGTCAGGGACTCCAGGCTGTGCAAGAAAGCATTAAATGTGAGTTCTGCACATGTTCAGATTGAAGATGAAGCAATAAGGTGCCTTAAAATGATTTATTCGGCAACTTTTGAAATGATTAATTTCTATTCGGAGTGGTCTCGGAAAAGTTGAGAATTAAAGACACTATCAGTGATTTGCAATCAGCAAATCGAAAAAAATCATCACAAATCAGGATTTTTGCATGTATGTAACACGTACATCTTAGCCGAAACATGACCCGGCAAATTGATCAGACAGAAGCAACCTAATAAGGACAGAACTCGGAGATTTTAGTCATATGTCCGTTCGAGACCAATTACTACAAACACGGAATTGAATGGAAGAATCGTTATCTTGGAACCCTGCCGTTTCTTCCTTTTCTGTCAATTCTACAGTTGGAAAAGAAAAAAAAAAAAAAAATTGTAACTTATAAGAATTCTACAGGCTATCCTTCACTTTGAAGCGATTCCTGCAAAATTTCAATATTTTTCAAATCACTGATAGTGTCTTTAAGGTTTTTTAAATTTTTTTTACTAATGATAATAAAAATAAGGTCATTTTCACTGGTCATTTAGCACCAAATTTCGCAGCATCAGAAAAAGGCCACTTTTTATTTCTTAAGTTTATGAGGAATATAGACCTCTACAGGCTCTAAAATTACATTGAAAGTGACTAGTTGATTAATAAAACATTAGGCCCATTTAAAAAATCATCCATCAAAATTCAGGATTGAAAACATTACGAAAATTGAAAAAAAAAAAAAAAAAAATGAAAAAGTTTAACCAAAATCCAAACTGAGGAGGGGGAGGGCTGCGAGAATCTATGAATTTTTTATGTGGCCTAAGAGGGTTTTTAGAACCCAGTATATTTCACTCCTGGAACCTTAACCTGTGTATGTGCCTTGACCCCAGATGTTGTGACGGGTCGAGGAGTCCTTTTGGCCAAATTGTGGGTGTTCTAGGGCATTTCTAATGAATTGACCTCTAGATGAACTTTTTGACTTGTGGGATCAATTTAAAAACCTGATTACAACCCTCAGACTGTGCTACCCACCCTGTGCCAAACATCAGCTCAACAAGGCAAAGCACAATGAAACGCACATGAAAGCCGAACAGACAGAAAACTCATTGGTTTTTAGTAATAACAGTTTAACTTAGAAAAATACAGTGAGGATTAAGTTCTTAAAAAATAAAAATTATAGATGAAATAATAACCTACATTTTCGTATCATTGTGAATGGAAGTGGGGGCATCATCACAGAGTCTAGGCATATGTGGTCAATTCTGGTTTTTAAATTTTCTGTCTGTGATTTAGAGTGGTGAAACATTTGGGGAAAACTGAATTAACCGCCCATCACTAGGGCTTAAATTGTTATTGTGAAGCGTATTTGTGTTTTAAAATTCCCCCCACTCACTAGTTAATAGAATAAAAAAATACAACACAGGTCAGTCATAAGACATGAAAATATATGTAGAGGGCACTCTGACCAAAAATAGGAGTATTGGGGAAATCGCCCAAGGGCTATTTTCGGACACCCCGTTGCCATAGGATCAGAGTCGTAGAGTGACATGTATGCACATCATATTTCCATATCGCAAGTGTTGAGGTCTAAACGATACAAAAATGGTACCAACTCAAAAACTGAGCACAACACTCCCTTACATTCTAAACATAAGCACGTACCTTACATTAATATCGAATTTGCTTAGTAGGTGAATTTTGAGTGTTAAGTGGTATTATATTTTGAGATTCAGATAATGTTATCACTTACCTTCACCAACAGTCCGCCATTATATACGCACGAATGGCGGAAAAAATCAAACTGATGAATGAAATTTTGTGACGTCAGCATTCAGCTGCGGAACGTCAGGTCAAAAAATTTCTCTACAATATTGGACCTTTTATAAAAAAAAGTCAGCAAAAAAGTGGGCCTTTTACCCCTTTTGGGCGGACTGCCACCCATCCCCTCTGCGTAGGGCCTGCCAATGGACAGGGTAATATACACTGAACCGATATTTGCTAATGTTATTTTTTTTCCAGTACGGAAACTGTCTTGAAGGGAGGTGAAAATCTCCTTGAAAACTTCAAGGTTTTCACACACAGTCCCTCCCAATCCGCCCGCAACCCAGGAATTTCCCGGAGTATAAAAACTTGTTTATATGGCTTGATTTTCTTCCATGTCATGTGTGGAGTCTAAAGCAGCCAAAAACTATCATATAAAGGACTCAACCTGATATTTAGATAATACACATGCAGAAATTTATGAAAGGAATCACCAAACTCTGTATGCCATGAAAGCGAGTTAAGTCCTTGTACAAGTGCTCTGATACTTATCTGACCTGATATTGAATATGTCGTTAGCGGAGGTCTCCTTGTTATAGTTACAGAGAGAAAGTGTCGCTTCGTTACTGCCCAGTCCTAATGTGAAATGCTGCCAGTACCAAGTCTCTTTGGAGAATAAAGCGTTCCTGTTCACGTTGCAAGCAACCACCGCTACTAGTCTCTAGGTTAAATGAGACGTTCTTGGCTGTTGTAAAAAACTTTGGTTACTGCTTATCTGCTTTAGCAAGGGCTAAACACAGCCGTTCATCCATGGACAGCAAGAATGCTGCAGTGGCTTACAGCCAGGCTATGACAGATGTAACGATTACTGAAACGTGTCATAAATGCAAAAAATCACGCCCCATTTTGGGTTTGTTTTTGTCTTAGTCGGTGGTATGAGAGAAGTAATGGTCTCTTTAAAAGTGAAACTTAATGCACACATGCCTACTAGTACGGTTTTTCGTATTCTGTACGGAAAATGAAGCGAATCGGAGGACGGTTTCCCGAAAAAAAATACGGAAAATGGTTCCTTCGCGTCACTAAAAATAAAAATAAAGTGTATATAAAATAAGAAAATAAGTAACTACAGAAAAATAAAAGAACGAAAAAAGCTCAATTTCTTTTCAAAACAAATAAAAGAAATAGATTTGAAAGGATTTTCAAATTTATAAAGTCTGTTTAAATGGTTTCCGACCATCGTTTTTTCTCCCGACTTTCGGAAGGTTTACCCACATAATATCTTGATTTAACCATTTAACTGCTGTAGCTAAAGCAGAGATGCAACAGTACGGATTTTTCGTATTTCGTACGGAAAATGATGCGAAATATGGACATACGTTTTTTCGGTTAAAATATACGGAAAATGGTTCGAGTTATAAAATAAAACTAACGTTTATAAAAAGTCAGAAAAAAAGTAAATACAGAACAGAAAGTCTCACTAAGGAGGGCAATTATCTTTTCAAGTGAATAAAAGAAAAATTAGATGAAATATTTTCAAATTTCATAAACGTCTGTTAACATGGTTTCCGACATTGTTTTTCTCCCGACTTTTGGATAATTCACCCACATTAATATTGAATTTAACCATTAACGCGTATGCTAAATGTTTCTGAAGGTTATTTTATTTCAACAATTTAGCTGGTGCAAAAGGGATAGAACTAGTACAAACATGAATGTTTAGTGGTTTGTTTTAAAGTTTTCAAGCTTTGAAAGTTAATGTTTTCATGAAAGTATAGATACAAACATTTTAATTTGAATTTAAAAAAAATCTATATGGACTTAGTTACCAATGACAGTCCTTAAAACGGGCTGTCAGACGGCGGAGCTCTGTCCATTTTTTCTGGAAAAAAGCTGTATTTAAAGAGCTCTATCTCATGATGCAGTTCAGAGTGCATTAGGTAGCTTTCAGTTTTCAGTTATGAACCTTTAAAGTTAGACTTTACTTAAGTCATTTGTAAATGGAATACTGTAAGCTCTAAAAATATTCTCCATATGGACTGTGTTCATAATGACAGTTCCTTTAATGGGGGCGACTTTCAGGGGGAAGAGTGGCAGAATCCATCATTTTTTTTCAGGAAAGAGTAATAAAGAGCTCTCTCATATGCAGTTGCATGTAGATGGCTCAGTTTTCAAGTTGATCCTTTAAAATTTAGAATTTTCTTCTTTTTGATTGTAATATTTTAAAAACTCCATATGGACTTAGTTTCTACTGACCAGTCCTTAAATGGGGCTGTTGGACTGCGGAGAGCTCTGTCCATTTTTTCTGGAAAAGCTTTATTTTAATGAGTTATTCATGTGAGCACGTTCATAGTACATAGGTAGCTTAGTTTCAAGTTACGAGCCTGTAAAGTTTAGACTTTTACATTTAAACTCATGTCTTTCTTTAAAAAAAACATTTTTGTTTATACAATTGGATCGATTAAGCAAAAATTAATTGGTCGAGCTATGAGTTGCGAAAATATTTCAAAACTCATAGCAAGACCAATTACATTTTGGTCGTAAATCATCCAATTTATCATCAGGTTTGTTTTGGATCCATTTTCACAACACCAGTTTTGGACTCTCAAAACATGATAATGTGCCAAATGGGCCTTTCACTGCACTGATATGGCTATATACAGGCTTGTTTTTGCTGGTAGCGCAAAATTTGGGCAAAAAAAATACAAATTGCAAGAATACTGATTTTGGGGTCTCTGGACTACTTTAAAGCTGTATCCAAAGTTGGCATGTTTGACATTAGGTCCTTGAAATGAAACTCATTTAGATTCCTTGAAAGTCCTTGAAAAGTCATTGAATTTTGGAAGGAGCTGGGGGTACGAACCATGTCCCTGCTCCGTCCCTAGCTACCGACACCTATTGCCATCCGGGACGCGTAGTTGTGTTACGATGACGCATGTGTGCGTCCATCACGGTTGCCAGGTCTTTTAAAATGTCCTTTTACTGCTGATGCTTACACAGTGGCTGTCATGGCAATATGTCAAGTAGGTGCATGGCATCTTTTGTTTGTGATTTTGATGATGAATATTATTATCCACTGCTCGAACCGTTATAAAATAAACTCATGTCACTCCCCAATTCATGACTCCATCTAGATGAAATGTA
>JAMKCH010040499.1:0-12990 GCA_023653785.1 Ophioderma brevispina | reverse complement strand
AGAATTAGGGCTTCTTATTGGCGGCATCGCTAGGAAATCGAATGTTCCCCTTTCGGATCTCACCTAGAGATGATATATATCGCTCCTCTACCATTAATAAATATTCATCGTAGTCTACCTGGAGAACTATAAGTAATTAAATTTCATCTGTATTTACAGACTAGGAACTCAAAAATAACCTTCTTCTGTTTTGTAAGCCGTAAACCTCTCTATTACAACGGAACAGTTTAAAAAGGGGATGACGTCTCGCGTAAGTTAGAAGTACACTTAACTACAACTCTTAAGACAAAAGTTTAAGCCCAGTTGCTTGTGAAACAGTCTTACAACATGTTTCATACCGTCATCGTATCTATGTGCTGGAACCTCATTATGAGGATGTCCATATTAAGCCAAATTCAATAACCATGCAAATGGAACTCCATCAAAATCATATTCCTTTTCGATTGTTTTATTGTAATTTTAAGGGCCTCAAGCAACCATTTCAATGATGCTTTGGTGTTTAAATGAGCAGAGCGAGGATACGAGATTATTGAGTCTGGACCGATCTTGGTTACGAGGAAGCCATGGCTTCTAAATGGGACATGGCTTGGAAAGATCTGAATCTATCAGGAGAGATACTTGGCAAAGGAAACTTTGGAGACGTTCAACTTGGAAGAGTTTGTATTCAAAATAAATGATGAAAGCTGCCTAAAAACCTTAAAAGGACAAGAATGACAGAAATACGTAACTTTAATAAGTAATGTCTAATCTTTTATATTTTTTAGTTATTATTGTTTTGGGTGCGTGTTTTTATTTTTGTCTATCTTTCTTTAAATTCTGTTTGTTTATCTAATTTACAGATGGCACACCAGAGGTGGAAAGAACCCTATTTAAAGAAGAGTTTGATACCATGACAAAGATTGGCTATCATCCAATATTGTGAACGTACTGGGATTTTGTGACCATGGAGGTATTATTAAATCAAATTAAGAACTTCTAATGTCACACTCGATTTCATTGTCATTTCGATTAGTGATCATTCCAAGCTAGTTTGCGTCCATTTAGAGCAATTCTGTGAACTTGGATAGCAGAAGCACCATTTTCAGTGGCTTTGTCTTCTGTGAAGTTAATGACCAAATATAGCGGGAGTGTTCCTCGTGAAAGTAAGTGGAACGGAAAAATCCCCAGGAGGGGCAAAATGTCATAATATAGGGGTAACACAACACACGTTATGAAGAATGAGTTTTGATAACGGTGCGACTCGACCTAGCTGATCGCCTAACTTCTCTCAAGCTATTTGGAGTCTAACGGACTCACCAGACCTTATCAAAACATAATTTTCATGGTGTGTGTTCGCTCATGCAGCTTACTGGTAACTGATGCATTCAGTTTACAACGGACTGTTTAATGATAGAAGAACTTATGCATGGTTGGCTGGGGATATGTCAATAAGCTTTTCGCTAATCTCTTAATACAAGGTTGGCCCAGTTTTCACAGCCAAATAAAACTTAGTTGTGTTATGTGAGCAATACTGAGCATTGATATGAGAATTCAATCATTTCTCCAATGCTGTGATAAGTGAATAGGTTTTGTTTGTGTCAGAGGTAAGTTATGTTCAATCAAACGGTTTAAGAAATAATTGCTGGTATTGCCTATCGTAGATGGGAAATAATGGTAATTTAGGTCAACCGATTTCTTACTAGCCTATACTACTATACATTGTATGAGTATCATAAACGTGTTTACCTGTGGCCATTGAAATCATTCCGCTTACCTCTCACGGTTGAACAGACCTAAAAACTTTTAATGAGGTCTCACTTATTTTGAAATCTACTATAAACATGGCTACATGCCTGTTATACCAAATGTGTACTATGAGCAAGTACACACTTCCGCTCAATACAATTACAAATGAAGAACGCCGCTCATTACTCTCATTACTGAATGGGTGACGTCCATTTTATGATAACAGCTTGGGGAGATCTTGGAAATTCGACAACGTGTGTTCATGACTTCGAGAGACTTTTTAATTTTTAAACCTCAGGGGGTCAACAATTATATGCGCAATGATAAAATTGGGAAAATCCGGTATGGCTCGCAATCGGAAGCTGAAACCAGGGAAATTTAAATAAGACTTTCCGTTGTTGAGTGTTGGTGTTGTTTTTATGTTAGTAACGTTGTGCGCCATGAGTCAATCCGGAAAATGAGGGTTTGAATTGAAAAGTTACTCTAAATAATCGTAGATTATGCGCGATATTAATGTGACTAGTGAGAGTACTATCTGTGATAGGTATTACTTAGATCATTCCTGAACCACCGTGTCAATCATTCAAGGTAGGAGACATTTAATTTTAATAAGGAGACATGAAATATGCAGGGATTTACGGCAAGTGGAACCAGTTTGAACTGGGGACAATGCAATGGGAGTAATTGATTGCTGTCATAATATATGCGCGGAACCGTGTTTGTGGCCGCGGTCAAGCATGGTTTGGATGACACGTACAAATGTGAACACACATATTACTGCATTTCGGTTGGTGTATACTTGCAGCACACGAATGTACTACAAATACGCGAATTGCAAATCGGGGACTAGCGTCGGTGACTTGTCACTAGAATCTTCTATACAGCTTCAATAGCGAGGTTTGTTTGTGATACGGGTAGTTGCTGTAGAGATATTTCGTAGATCGCTTCCAGGGAGGAGACGGTCGTGCCGGCTTTGGGGTTGATTCGTCAGTCATTGTAAATTAATAATATTTCTCTATTCATTATATTTATTAGGCTCATTGTATGTAGTTTCTGGATACGTACCAAAGGGAAATCTGCGGAAATTCCTTCGCAAAAGCCGCCAAAGGAAGCAAATTGGCAAAAAACAGATGGGAAGTGAAGTATCTGAACTGAATCAGACAAACGATAAAACATTTGCCAATAGGAGTGCGAAGGCATGAAGCATCTTGCTAATTTTGGGGGGGTGAGGATGCTGACTTTTTTATAGAAGGTGTTAGCATGTCACAATATCGCCAACTGTTTAACCTAATTAAAGAAAATCGAAAAAAATCATCAAGATAAGATTTTGCAGTCTTACATACCGGTATACGCTATCCTAACAGACCCTACAAGTGCTTAGTCTGAACTGAAAGACAACCTATAAGGGAACAAAATCGGATATTTTAAATCATTGCTTGTCCGTACGGACATTACTACAACACGTAAACCTGAATGGAGGATTCAGTTTTTTCTGTTGTCTTCCTTTTGATTTTGAAAAATATCTTATGAGAATTCTACTTGAACTTATCCTTCACTTTTAAGTATTCCAACAAATTCAAATGTTTTGACTTTTTTGAATGAATCACGGATAGTGATTTTAAAGGGACAGAGGAGATTTTTGGAGGATAGAAATTTCTCTCAAATTGCACGGGATCGGTTGTAGACGACTAACGAAACGTTTCGAAGGTTTATATTGCACAAACAAGTACAATGAAGCCCAAGTTCTTGTTTTGAACGTACCTGCTATCGTTATCGTCCCATTTAAAACCATGCTTAATTTTCTATTGTGCACGACAGAAAAATATAAATCAAACATCGGATTACATATAGAAGGATTATTCACTAAAGGTTGTTGATCTAATTCATTGGGAAGCATTCCAAAAATATGCAAAAATCATGGTTTGAAAAAATTGGGGCACTCTTTATGGAAATGACCTCATGTCTCTTGAAGCTGTTGGTATTTGTTTTATGATGAACGTGGGTCTTCATATCACATTGGACCCTATTCGTGTATATCAGATCAGTCACGCGTGATCTAGCAGCTAGGAATGTGGTTGGTAGGAAAGGTCTCGTACCCAAGGTGGCAGACTTTGGGATGTCTCGCGGGGAGGACGTCTACGTACAGAAGTCATCGGTCTGTTGTAGTCGTTTGCATTTTTTGTACATAAGTAATTGTATTGCGATTGTCCGATATCCTGATTTCGAAACTTTTGAGAAGATCACTGAAGGGGAAACACCAAATTTGTTTGCTCTGAAAGTTTCTCATGAAAATCGTGATATGTTTAAATGGTTGGGACTTCAAAGATAAACCTCTAGCTAGGGGTTTTCGAGGGTGGTGCAAATAATGGTGTCCGCAGTTAGTTGGGCATCACATGGCGTCTCCCCGTTACACTTTGGACTCTGATTTTAATTCCTTGGGGGGTCGCATATTCATGATGTTATAAAAAATCCCGACACTCTAGGGGTATTCAAGATAGCGTCCAAAAATAGCCGTTCAAAGGGTTTAAATACACACAGACCATGTTTTATCCATAACATATAAAAAATGGAAAAAGAAACCCATAACATAGCCATCCAAAGGGTTACTAGGAAACTCTTTCAGCATGATTGTATGGTTACCGTACTTCAATCCAAAAAGTTTTTCGTATTAAAGGATTAACATCAGTAGACAATTGACATACGTATAGGGAACTGAAATTAATCTCAAGCACTTTGTTTGTGAGGTGATTGCCTATTGCCATCTCATTATCTTTAATGTTGTTATTATCATATGGTGTAGTATTCATCAACATCAACCTCTGGATTTTGTTTTTTACAATGTGTTAATAGGCAAAATAACCAATTTACGAATTATTTTAGAACGTGTTCCAACGATGGGGTTAGCCATTGATGAATCTTGAAAAGGAAACATACAGCCACCAGAAGGACCGTGTAAGTATTCACTTGATATTAAGGAACGCTTTTTTCAACTTCAATTATAGTTGTCCTAAATATGGTATTCAGTTAATTTCGCACTTGTGTGTAATTAAAACAAAATCCGATTGAATTTTCAGTAAATGATGTTCATTTTTGTGTCTTGTTATTTCAAACTGGTGTTCATTGATATTCGTACAAATCCTTTTACATTTTCGTCCCGCGTGTGGCGAGGATACGAATGAAAAAGAATTAGTCATTTATTTAAGGATAGTCATTTATGTTAATTGATTTTAAGGATTTCTTTTCAATTGTCGTGGTGATCATTAATATAAAGTGTTTATTTCATATTGTTCTCACCTGATAGGCCATTATATATAATTAATAGTGCCTTGTCCTGCTAAAAAGCAGCCTCTGTCTAAGAAAATAATTTAATTTAAATGAAATGTGGGTGGTCGTTAAATGGCGATTCCGCAATGATTACACAGTTAGCTAAAATAGAAATGATAATCGTATTAAAAATCAAAAGTTAAAAAGTTCAAACAAAAGATAAACATCCATTAATCTTTTTAGACAATGTTATATCCTTATTTAAAGCAATATTAGCACAATTTTTGAAGAGCGCCCCCATTTTCAAAATTTTAATTTTTGCACAGTTTTACGTGTTGGTAATTGTCTGGGAACTATACCTGCGAACGAGAATGCTAAAAAAATTAGTATTTACACAAACCAAGCGATTTTGTAATTAAAAATGGGATCCCAGATTGGACTTAACGGCCGAGTGGAAATGCTACGTTTATGTCCGTCCATGATGAAATAGTGCCAACCTCGAGAAAAAAACCTCAAACTGACTGCCTGAACTATTAAAACAACTAATGGATGAGCGTAGACACGTACATGAGCGCTATTCCCGGCTATTTCACATTGGACGGCCGTTTCCAGCGGCCGTTGAATTATTATCGGGGATCCTCGATAATAATTATTCTAGTAGAAAATTCCTTAGTTTGTGACACAGAAGACATTTTCGACCTAACCATTCACAGGTTATAGTTTACTAGCCAGTTACCAATGCACCGTGTAAAAAATTCCAATTTGTGAAAATTGGGGGCGCCTCTTCAAAAAAATGTGCGAATATTGCTTTAACAAATTCGTTATATTCAATATTTGCGTTAATTTTCAGAGGAAAAGACTCAAACAAGATACAAGCAGAAATTAACCGTTTGAAAGATACGTTGGAGAAAAAAAACCACTTCGGGACCATACCCAAAAGAACCATATTAAGTGTTGATAAAATAGGCCTATACCCAGGGGACTAAAATTGGAGACGATCTGATTATCAATGAAAAACGACGAATTTGTTTTTAATACGGCCGGTCTTGATAATGGCGGACGAATTCGACGAGCAATTGGACGAATAATCAAGGACACAAAGGAAACACAATGTCTCAAAAATGAACATCAGTACGAAAAATAAATTGTTTTGTATTTCTCGCCGATTTCACATTTTAGACGAGTTCAATGTTATGTTTTATTAAATCAATTACACAATTACAATAAACTAAACGAGAGCATCAACGAATGTTCAGAAAAAAAATACATAATTTCCAAGTACTATGTAAAAGGACCCGTTAAAGGTTGTTTGTTATACTTAATAATTACAAGGTCTAAATAGAGGAATTTTTGTAATTCGATATGGTTTTTAGTGTTTCGTTGCTGTCTAAGATGCAGTTGGTCTTTTGAATTTTGCTTTGGAAATTGCACTATGGTAAGGACAATGATTAAACTACATTTTGTAAGTAGAATTATGACCCACATAATTTTTCTAATTAATGACGTATTCGTAAAATTAGTATCACGATTGAGATGAAAGCTAAATGGACAAATTCTAAGTACAAATATACATAATAATTAACATGTGACATCAAGAGAAAACAGTTTATCAAGCAACATCTGTACGGCATGAGATGAAAGATAGATAGTTTTTTTTACGGTGGCACTCCCTACTCGGATTGGAAACCAAAAATATCTGGCCTACCATTGACTGATGGCTTACCGCATGCCCAAACCAGACAAAACTGTGAGGATACATGTAAGCACACAATTAATGTCTAATTACAATTAATCAGGCGGGGAAAATGTATATGGGACCCATTTTACTGGGAGGAAACAGTTGGCGTAACTAAAGGGGGCAAGTTCGCCCCCTTGCGGGGAATCTTGCCCCCCTGAAAAATTAGTGATTTTCTGCCACAGTTTTAATTTTACATTGAAAACATAGGCTGATACTATACTAAAAAGTTAATATATGCTCAGGGGTGGATGAAGGGAATACTAAGGCACTGGGTGCATTGTAGGAATGTATAAACATATAAAAATGGCCTCTTTTACGCATGTGGACGATATAGTAAAGTTGCCCCCCCCCCCGATTTCAGAATTGCGATCCGGAATGTGTAAAACTGGGTCTACCTGGGCGAGCGTAGGGGGAGCCGGGGAAAATTTTTCGCCCATTGGAGCTGGCCCCCTGGGTGATATGGGACGGTACTCGAGAGAACCTTAAAACTTACTTGGTACAGATACATTAAACTAATGGTACAAATACCTTAAAACTTAATTGGTACAGATACCTTAAAACTAATTGGTACATACCTTACAACTTAATTGGGACAGATACCTTACAACTTAATTCCTGCAGATACCTTGACAAATTAAATTGGTACAGATACCTTACAACTTAATGGTACAGATACCTAAAAACTAATTGGTACAGATTGGTCAGCATACTCAATTTAAGATAAAGGACAACAGAGTAGTTGGGACCTATTCCAAAATCAAATTCGAACCTTAACAGGTATGAGTGATGCTGGAATGTTGGAATGAAGGCTGCTGAGATAGGACCTTCCTTAAAAGAAATATGTGATACACTGGACGGACATGGATTTCACAAGACAAGGTCGGGAGATGGACAATCTTGTACAAAACTTAGAATGTTCAAGTTGAAAATGTACATGAACATACATAACATACTATGTTATGTTTTGGCCGATTTTCTTTTTTTCACCAAAATATGCGCAACTGATATTTAGGCAATTACATAAAAAACTGGGCAAAAAACAATTTAGCGTTAAAACATGGCGCTAAAACGAAATCCTGGGTCACGTGAACCCACCCCCCCCACCTCCACACACACACACACAAACACCACCACCACCACCACCAGAACCATGCACTTTAGTTTAAAATGATAGCAAATATTTTCCGTTATCAGGTTTGGTTCTTTGGACCTGATGTATTCTTACATGATGGAATTGTGATTTTAGCGTGCAGTTGAAGGAAAACCTAGGATCGTTGAATTCTAGGGCCAATAGAATTATCAAATATGCGACCCACAAATTTTTGATTGAAATGCAACCAATCGCTTTTATCAAACTCTTTACTTTTGAAAATTATAGTGTATAAAAACACATGAAAAACAGGAACACAAAATTCATATTTTGTTCAGATTCGGGTTTCAAAATGCTTGAAGTCAGCGATATCGGTCCTCATTTGTTAAAACTATAGTTACAAATAGTTTGTCAATATAAAAACAATGGTTAATTATTTTAAGTAAGGTATGTAAGTGAACGCCTTACAGGATTTCACATTGTTCATAACTGCACATGTAAATGCAATACTGTCTTTCAGATCTACATGGGTTTCTACCCATCGGTACGAGAATTTTCAGTACGCTGCCATTAGCCAGACAAAGATGACAAAACTAAATACTAACAGTGGAATGTGGATAACTTTGGTACACGAAAAGTAGATAGTCGATAATAATGTATAAACCATGATTGCTTGACGACCGGAAACGGAATACAGTTCATCCGGTAAAAAAAAGAAAACCAATACAAGACACAAAACAAAAAGCAACACAATCAAAATAATTTTTTTTAAAAACCGAAACAAAACAAACAATTAAAAATACTGTGCAAACACACTTGCGTTCTTATTATAAATCATAAATAGTGACTAGTGTTTATGACTCATTATAAGAATACTTCATTGTTGTGAATTTATTGAAAAAATATAAAGCAAATACAGAATCATTGACTTTGTATAATGCATAATCAATAGCCTTTATTATTTGATAGTTTGACCTCCATTGTAATTAATTGTTGTTGAAGTTTAAAAAATGTAAAGTGGAAAAATTTAAAGCAATAATTGGCACATTTTTGAAGAGGGCCCCCAATTTTACAAAAATTGGAGATTTTTTACAGTGTGTTGGTCATGGCTAGGAATCTAAATGCGAACGACAATGCTGAAAAATGCGTACTTGAAGAAGCGATTTTGTTAATTAGCATCGGGATCCCGATTGTAATATTAAAACGGCAGAACTGGAAACGGCCAATGTGATGTTCCTTCGTGATGATGAAATTGTGGCCACCTACACAAACAAAATGGACCTCTAACTGAACTTAGAGGTAGACAGTTACATGACGCAATTTCCCGGTCATGTCATATGGCAGGACGATTCCAGCAGCATTAATTACTTTCGGAGATGTCCGATATTATATTCTAATACAAAATTCTTCTTTTGAGCTCTACCAGTCAGTTTGAGGTGGTATAGTTATAGCCAATTACCAATGCAACGTGCCAAAAATCTCAAAAAAATTTGCAAGTGAAAGCGCCCTCTTGTAATTCGAAAAATATGTTGTTGATATGATGCTTAATCCAATCAGGGAACAGTCTAATAGATTTCAAATGCCGTTTGTTATGTTCAAATTGCGTGTTTAATCTCGGAAACTGTTTAGTTAAAAAGAAAGGGTAAAATAACAATTGTGCCACTTTTACTACACTGTTAGAAATTTCGGTTAAATTAAGAAAACAGATTTTCCGTATATTACGAACATATGTTTTTTAGAAAACAAAACTAAATAAACAAAAACATTAAAAAAATGTTAATTTACGGAATATTTCAAAAATTTCCAGGTTAGCAAATATATTTCAGGCTTTTTTTGCGTTCCGTAATTTTTTTAATACGGAAAAATTCTGTTAAAATACACATTTTTTCCATAATATGAGACAAATTCTGTAAAATTACTGGTCAAATTCCGTTAATTGACCAAGGGGGGAAAATTTTGTAAGTTACCCTAAAAGGTCTGGAATTCTGCTGCCAGAAATTTCCGTAAATTTACTGAAATTTGTTTAAATATACAAAAAAACTAAAAAATTAATAATTCAAATTTTTTATTGCGGCCCTGGTCATTTACTGCATATCTGCCATGCGGACTTTATCTTCACTTTTTAAAGTCTTAACGTAATCCCTTGTCAATTATTTTTCATATTAAACATGTCAGTGGCTTGTCTATCACTTAATGTTCTGCTGTTCTGTAAGCACCTGAGAAATAGTAAGCCTTGCGATCGCGCCATCTTGTATTTTCAGCTGAATTTCATAATTCAGTAGCTTTGTTACATTTTGAAATTATAAACTACTTAGTTCTTCAAATTTTTGCGCCCTGAGTAATTATTTAAAAATAATCTTATATAATACAAGTTAAAGGCTTGTCTTCAAACTATGTTTCATTTTGAACAAGCGGATCGAGCCGTTAAGGACCACAAAACCCTATGTTGGTTATTCTGAACCATATTGAATATGGTAATTGAAGAAAATGTGCACTTACGATACTGAAATGAATGAGCAGCTTATCACTCTTTTATCACACCTTCAAGATAAATACAATTACATTGACGCAATTTCTTAATTCTAATTCTAAAAATGAAGTCTTTTATTACGTACTGTACCACAAAACAAACCTCTCTATTGTAGCCTGTATAGAAGATTCTCGTGACAAGTCACCGACGCTAGTCACCGACGGCATTTCGCGTGTGTAGACATTAGGTGGACGACCCAAGTATACACACAACCGAATGCAGTAAATCTGTGTGTACATTGTACGAGTCATGCAAACCATGCTTGACCGCGCGCACAAACACGGTTCCGCGCATATTAATTATGACAGCAATCAAATACTCCCATTGCATTTCCCAGTTCAAACTTGGTTCCACTGCCGGAAAATAGCATGCAATTTGCATTCACCTTATTAAAAAGACAGTCCACATTGCAATGATGACACTGTGGGTTCAGGAGTGATCTAAGTAATACCAACACAGATAGTAAATCTCACTAGTCACATTATATCGCGATAATTTACGATTATTTAGGAGTACTTTTTCAATCCCTCAATTCGGGAGTGACTAATAGCGCACGTATAAAATAAAAACAACACCACACTCAACACGGAAAGTCTTATTTAATTGTGTTCCGGTCCGATAGCCGAGGACCATACCGGATTCCCATTATCATGCGCATATAATTGGACCACCTGAGGTCTAAAAAGTCTCTCGGAACGTCATGAACACACAGTGCGAATTTCCAAAAATTCCCCAATCTGTATCCAAAATATGACGTCACCATTCAGCAATGAAGTAATGAGCGGCGCTCTTCATTTGTAAATTGATGGGAAGAAGTGTGTGGCGTGTACAGGTAGTTAGAGACGGTATATCATTCTATCGTTTTTCTAAAAAGTGTCACAATTGTCATATTACCCTTTCGCATTAACTAAACGATTATCTTGAGATTAAAAACAATAAAATTGACTAGAATAAAGGGCACTTGAAAGCTAAGCATCATGTAACAACGGTATTTCTAATTGCCAAAGAGGGCGCCTCTTGCTTGCAACAATTTTTAATTGAGACGGCTGTATGTCAAGAGAATTGCCCTCTCCAAAGGAATGCCCTGGAAATAGGAAACGTAAAATTAACAACCGTCTGTTTGTCAAAAAGGTAATCTACCACCCCTCCCCTCCTGGACTTCAAAACGGGAGAAAGTAATCTACGCCCACTTTGTTGGACATGGGGATATTCGGATGTAACCCTTCTCTTGGCAGATTCAGCATCATTTTCTCACCTGTCTTGGTTTATTGATGGACGGGGATAAAATGGAATTCCCTAGTACTAAATTAGATCATCCCAGGTGTTATGTTTTAGAGATCATGCTGGATGAGCTTAAGTACTATAAATAGATGGTATTTCCAAGTATTGTACAGTTTGCAAGATTGCAAAGTAGGTAGTTTCCCATGATGTAAGATGATGCGATGCATATGATGTAAATTATGAGCTCCAAATGGTGACAGTGTTAGGCCAGAGGGTGATTAAGTCAATCCCACAATGCACCAGTTTAAGGAAATTCCCTCATTTGCGGTCAGTGATCCCACAACTTTCCATTCATTAACACATAAAAACCAAGAGTTTACACCAATTTTAGCTTATAAATGTAGTACTAGGGGAATTTTGGCATGATCAGGAAATGTATTGTGGTTCTTAAACTTCTTGAACCTTTTGATCCCTAAGTACTGGACATGTATTTGTACGTTACAGTATAGGCCCGTGCAATGCCTTATGGGATTGGTTTAAAACACCCTATGGTGTTAGGCTATATTTATGCTAAATATCTATTTTAGGTATTGGGAAATACTAGTGTGAAAAACCCACTATATAAGGGGTTGGGCAAGTACAAACTTGGCCAGTAGAATTATCTCCAGATGGTAGATTGGGAGTACAAGTGTGATATTTTGATACCCAGTTAAGAGAGCTGGCATCATAAATTGGCGAAAATTAGGCCATGCTGTAAGGCTGGGTTGTCAACCCCAGTTCTTAGAGGAAACTGTGAATTCAGAAAAAAATGAGCATTGTTATAAGTTAAAATTGGATGAGTTAAGCTAACCGATTGTATACAGTAGAATGAAAGTGATCGTCATGTGAATTCAACAAGTGTGGAAACACTCAGACTTTGCAGTTACTAGTGAGTAGTATTAAGAGCATAGTAGTTTGATAAAATAATCTATATTCATTCAGTTGACTCAGTTATAGAAGTAGAATAGGTTCAATGTTTTGAATGTAAGGGTAGTCCAACCAACTTCATGGATCAGGTAAAGACATTATTGAGTCATTAGTATTAATTGCTTTATTTCAGTGCCTCCTCCTTGTCCTGTGACGAATAAGCACTTCTATTTAACATGAAGGTTCTAACTTACATTTAGAAATTGCTTGACACTAACGTTAAGAAGATGCCTAGTGAATTTAGTTAACCTAATAGAGTTGGAAGTAAATGCTGCACGAAAATGCAGGATGTCTGTGTCTTATAACGCCGTTGTTACCTCTCTTTATTTCTCCATAGTTCATTTTACATGAGCTTAGAAAAATAAGAAAGTTATAAAGCTGCGGTGCTGAGTTATTTTAGTCGTCATCGTGTCAAAGGCTCCAGGTAAACATTGTAACCAATCTTAAGGAGAGGAA
>JAMKCH010040498.1:0-12526 GCA_023653785.1 Ophioderma brevispina | reverse complement strand
AACTGCAGCGGGACAGTGGCCTGGTCACAGTATCCCTGCAAGTCAAAACAATTGATTTAGAGCAAAATTAAACTTGCATTGGCATTATGCTATGTATCTATTGTCTTGACCTGCAGTGGGACAGGGCCCTGGTCACAGTATCCCTGCAAGTCAAAACAATTGAAATTATGAGCACAATTCTAAACTTGGCATGGCATATGCTATGTAACTATTGTCTTGCCCTGAGGCGACAGTGTGGCCTGGTCACAGTATCCCTGCAAGTCAAAACATTGATTGGAGCAAAATAAACTTGGCATTGGATTTGCTATTACCTATGTTTTGACCTGTAGGGATACTGGAGCATGATCACCGTACCAATTACAGGCCAAAAACGAAAAACTAAACTTGGCATGGGCATTATGCTATGTTTCAATTGTCTTGACCCTGCAGTGGTACTGTGGTTCTGATATTGTGACCATTGGGAGTTATGGCCGGTACAATTAATGGTGGGCAGATGGTCAAATAATATGAGAGGAGAGGATGGTGAAGAGGGTATGCTGCTGTCAAGATTATGAAAAATTCGGCAAGAGTTCCATTGTACCCCCCTCTCACATATTTACATGCAACAACACATTTATTTAATTGGGCTCTTTTATTCCGTGTTTGATTAATAATGGCCAAAATTGAAATAAATTTTTAAATGTAAAATTATATGAGTGGGGAACATATGGAACTCTTTCCAAAAATTCATATGCAGAGGCTGTGAACTAAGTGAGAAAGAATAAATGCTCTTTCAGGAGTATCATCCAAGTGCAAAACAAAGAGCAACAGGGAAGGCATCAAGCATAATATATAGAAGGCAGTGATGAAGTTCTCATAGAAGGATGGGAGTTGATTTTGGGTCATCATGAGTGCCAGCACCCTCTTGCATTTATGGTCATAAGGTTAATACGCCATTACAACAACTGTAGTAATGACTCCATGTAAACCTATAAATCAACATCTAATATCTGAAATATTTGAACCAAACTTTAAAGTGGGAATAAAGAAATTGAACTCCACTAAAGAAATGTGGGAAGAACACTAAACAGGTTATTTTAGTTATTTTTTTATTGAATTTTTGTTCAAAAGATCATGTATTATGTTTGGGGCTGACAGCTTTGTAGGTAAAAAACTTTACCAACAATGAAGAAGTCCATTGAATGACAGAATGTCGTAGGGTATTATAACTTAGAATACTTGGTCTTTGTAAAGATGAGAAGTGTCTAGACAAGACATAAGCTAGACTCTCATCGCATGGGGCAATGTGAAAAACTGTCCGCAGGTTTAGAAAAATCAACATGCCAGCATTAAAAACTTTCAACTCATACCTGATATTGAAGGTCATTACCAGAGAATTGCAGTCAAAGATGTGTGGAAATATTTGTTTTGCTTCTCATTTTGTCCGAAGTCTGGTACTGTTTCAACTTGGTGTTGATATCCTTGGACAGGTGAGCAGGGCGGGGTGGGTGGGGAGGAAATGAAGCCCATCAGCCCCGCAGCTTTAGGTCAAGCTACAGATGGTGATAGAGACAATGTTTGGCAGCAGTTAGGTTTATGTATACATGGGGCGGAAGTGGTGCATTTTGGATCGAAATTTCACAATTTTTGTAGTGGCCTTCTTTGGATTATTGACATGAAATGATGGATTATTTCTGGGCGGCTAGGTACTTTGGCGACTTGTTTTCTGAATTGTGTATTACCTTAATTGCGACGCAATTAAAGACACGATCAGTGATTTGAAAAATATTTGAAATTTGCAAGAATAGCTTCAAAGTGAAGGATAAGTCTGTTAGAATCTCATAAGTTACTTTTCAAGCGTTAGATAGAATGGACAGAAAAAAGGAAGAAAGAAACGGTTAGGGTAGTAGTGTTCTAGATACGATTCTCCTTCACGTACGTGTTGTATGTGGTGTCGTTCGGACAGTAATGACTAAAATCTCTGATTTCTGTCCTTATTAGGTTGCTTCTTGTCTTATCAATTGCAGGGTATGCTAGGCTACGCTACTTGGTACATAAATGCAAAATCTGATTTTTGATGATTTTTCGATTGCTGATTTAGCAAATCACTGATAGTGTGTCTTTAAGGGATCACAAGGTATTGCTGAAATTATACTAGTGTTATGTGCTTGCAGCAATGTAATTATCTTCCTTGACAGTAGGGAAGGAGAATATAGCATTTTGGTGAGTTAAAAATAATAATTTGGAAGTTTTACACCAAAAAGTTCATGATGAGATAATTTGAAATATATTGAAAAAGTTTTCCAGAAAAAAATCTATTTATACATACAAAAAATTACTTTAAAATAACAAAATAATAGCAGATGGTAACAACTATACAAATGCAACCTTTTTGGTGGAGTGACCAGTCCAATTTTGGCAGTCAGAATGGAGATGTTTTCATTTGGAGTAGGAACCGCGGGGGCTAGGCATGGAAGTTTGGGTCGGTTAATTTACAGACAGGGTCGTGATTTTTCTTTTATGTTGTTTTTCTTTTTGAGGAGGGGGATATTTGGGGCTCCCTACTTTAGTGGCAACGTTTTTCCTCTAAAAAAACTCAATCCCCCATGCACAAATATTACATCCTAGCTGCATATTAAACAAAAAATATTGTGCCGGTTGTAATAATTGACCTCTGGAAAGAATCCAGAAAAATTAAAAGGGGCAAGGTTCAGGAGGAATCCACGGATGGACTGATGGGCAAGCCAAAGTTTATAGCTTGACTTCATTGCTTTACTGATATGATGAAATGGTTATGGGTCAAGCAAAGATGTTGTATGACCAGATAGATAAGCAGTTTTTCGGAAACGGGCATAACCAGATGAGGTGACCCCCAAAAGGATTAGCCTATATGAGCAACCACACACTTCATTATCTAGTTTTGGGCACCACCATAATGGCTTTGCATAAAAAAATTATTGTTGTATTTGGAAAGCCCGTATAAAAATTAAGCATATTTATGAGATGTAAGGATTTTGTGTTTGTTGCATTCGATGAGTGAAATAACAACTGATACAACATTGCTGTTCACTCTAACTCCCAAATCCTCTTTTCATGACCCTAACCCTGACGTCGGTTTCTAGCCCCTATCTCCCTATTATTATATATTAGTGTTAGGTCCAAAATTTAGGAAGGGGTAAAAAAATTGATTGATAGTACTACTTTGTGGCTTGGTTTTGAACATGCCAAATTGCACTAGCACATTGGTTGTGACCTCTTGATACTACACACAAGGTTAACATTACTAGCATACATGATATCAAATGTCATGATTGCATGTGATGCTGAACACATTGCAGTGGTTTTGATGTCCCTGAATGATGATTTCCCTGATACTTGTAATGGAATCGAATTCTATATTGATTTAATCGTCTGTGGTGCTTCCTTCTTTTTTCTTAATGTGCTTAATTATGGATAGAGTATGGTACCATTGGGGAGTGATGGAAAAACAGGTTTGGAAAACTACTGTATATGTATTGAAAGAAAATAGGGCAAGTGGGAAATTTATATGGAGTTGTCCAAATTTGGGCAGTTTTGGGTTGATTTGAGTGGCTCTTGTGGGCTGGCTGCAAGAGCTGTGACGCTTGATGTTATTCCCCAGATGGCAGATCCGGCCTTCCCAATCTCTGTGAGTTATTTACTTGGGATAGAAGAATAATGTGACTGAATTTGCATAGTGAAGGTCTAGTTAGACCACTCTTGTAGGGGTCATAGAAGCATTTTTGTTATAAAACTGAAATACAAATGTACAGTGGAAATGAGGATGTGGACTGGTCATGTGTTGAGTGGAATACAGTCCTCCATTTCATGCTGCTTCTTGCAAAGTAACCACTTCAACAGAATTAGAGAGCTGTAGGACTGCTTTGTCACTACAAACGGGCATTTAGTGGTGTTCAGTGTTATCAGGTTTTTGTTGAAGTACAAGGTCTGCCAACACAACGCGAGGAGTCTGCATAAGCACCAATGTCTTGAAGATAGCACTGTAGCGGAACATTGAAAGCGCATTCACAATTCATGCTGAAGGCATCACTATAACATGAGCATGTGCGAGAGGTAAGCCAACGATTTTTGAGATGGTTGTGGAAAATGCATTCCGAACAGTGGCGAATGCCATCAAGGTTGTGTCTGTATGGGAAAGTGAAAAAATGGCTTCCAGAACAGCTTCTCTTGGATTTTGTGCTACGTCACATCTAAGTCTTGGAGAAAGTTGTTATGGGCCCTCCCTAATGCGTTTGTAGGGCTACAGTCCTTTTGGTAGTCAAACAAAATAGTTGGCCACAATTATATGATGTGGTGGACAAGATAGGGTTAAATAGGAAGTACAGAAGATGGCCAATTTGTTTTACCTAAATGAAAGAGAGCTTGTGCACCTATGGAGTAATTATTGACAGAATATAATGTTAAAATAATGAATTCCCATTTGATCTTTTGTGTTCATGCAGATATCCATGTTGAGGTCACATCAGCGGGGGCCTTTGGCGTTTTCTCCATGTGCCATGGAGATTACAAGCATACTATTTTCTATGTGGTGTGTCGGCCATCTGAATCAACTACAACAGACATGCAGGTAAGTTGTGCAGCGTCTGAAGAAAAGTTAGCATGGGTTGCCACCAATTGAAGCCTTCTAAAATAAATTTATTGCAGGCATGCAAATATTTGTGAAGTAAATTGACTCAAAACCACTGAGGTAACTTAAATTTAAACTGCCATCTATTTGGGGTTTCCAATTTTGAGTGTGAGTCCTACAAGGGTTGGAAAGTTTTGGATGTGCGCCGTTGTGCTATGGAATTAAGCACGTCATCTTGGTGTAGTCTCTTGAATGTGTTCAACCAAATTGGGCAATACCTAAACGGTGGTTAGCAAAATGGTCGTAGCACATAGCAAACTCTGGTCGGAGCACAAGCAAAAATGGTCTGTAGAGCATAGCAAATGGTCTGTAGAACCATAGCAAAATGCGTCTGTACACATAGCAAACTGTTCTGTAACAATAGCAAACTGGTATGTAGCACATAGCAAACTGATCTGAACACATAGCAAAACGGTCTGTAGCACAGGCAATGTGGAATATTCTCATTATGAATTGTACAGGAGTAAGTTTATGACATTGTCAATACCAGTGGTAATGCGCAAATTATGACCTGCAACTCAGCACATCTGTCTCATTTATAACCCGGTGGGCTCAACCTCAACTACCTATTGACCGCATGATAGTTACCAAAATTCGCGGAAAAAAAAAGGGGTGGGTTCATTGAGGGGGGCAAGGGAAATGTCCTCCCACGGGAAAAAATTGTTCCGCTGAACTGGGAAAAAAAAAGGTGTGTTTTTATCGGCCTAATGTCCGCGGAATTAAAAAAAAGGGGTCTTGTGGGTTTACAGGCCAACGCTTCCCGGGGATCATTTTTCCCGGTCCCACAGGAAAAGTCACCAAATGATACAAGAAAAATATTATTTCGGGAATATATCCCATTCGGTACTAATCCCGGTGTTGCCTCTTCTTCCGTTATGCTACAGGCTTAGCCGAGGATCCCGTAGGAACGGGACCATTGCGCGAAAATTGAGAATAGCCACGGGTGTCTCGAATACAGCAGTCGTTAGCCTAAGTGGCTGTGTCCCTCTTTCACGCACAATGCACCTTGAGCAAAGAGACGTGAAGCAGTCGTCGCGTAGCTTGTGCATGTGACGAAGGATTCAATTTTCAACGTGCTAAAATGGCCTCCTGATACTAAAGGGGACTCTCCGCGTCAAAATGTCAAAAAATGCTGGAGTGTGAGGAATTTTTTTAGAATCAGGGTCAATTAAATGCGCATACTGTGACCATCCACCTGGAGTGACATCCGAGTACAAGAATTTCTTTGTAAACTAGTTTTGATCTCGAATTCGTGCATGGTGTGAATGAACACAGTGAACATGAGTCTGGTTGATTTGAATCGGGCATGTTTTGGAACTCTGGTGAAAAGTACAGGGTATTCGATTGAAGCCCGAAGCTTGGAAGCTTATAAAACCAGAATTCATGTAGGATTTATTAGTAAATAGATTGCAATAGAAATTCATTAATCGTCCTTACCACGCCACGATGTTTTTAGCTGTTTTTTGTAGCACTGTTAGCACTGTAATTACACAGGGTTGTGTCACAGAAAAGGTGATTTCAAACAAACAACAGTGTGTATCCCTAATTATATACAAGGGGTATACTTTATTATGTGAGCCTTGTAATGCTGAAAGAAAAACATGTATAAAAAGCCTCATCCTGAATGTTGAAATAGGGTAAATGAAATTGTAATGTGTCTTCGGAATCTTAAAAATAGGGGTAAATTGCTATAATGTGTCCCGGAATCTAAAAATGGGGTTAAATTTGCAAAATGTGTCCTCGGAATCTTAAAAATAGGTGTGTTTCAAAGTACCATTTTGTCCTTGTTTTGGAGTAAAGTAAAAAGGGGGTAAAATTTCATTATTTATCCTTGAAATTGACCGAGAAAGGGGGTGAGGTAGGTAATTTGTACTTCTGGTAATGGTCATGCGCGTCCCCCCCCTGCCAGGGGAGTGAGCCCACCGGGTTTATAACTTCAAAAGAGTGACCCCTTTGTGGCCAAACCAGACATTTGTGTGTCCTGAAATTGTGCCCGAACATAGCACACCCAAACACCAAAGACACCACCAGATCTGGACTCTGTGGAAAGAGTCCAACTGTGAGTGATTCTATCTTCTTGTAGACACAATTTCAAAATTCTAGGTTTAGATTTAGGGTTTGGATTGTTAGGATAGGTTTAGGGTAATGGTCTAGCATTCCGATAATGGTTCTCGGGTTATTTGGGAAATGGTGTTTAATGTTAGGGTTATAAACATTTTGTGACCCCGTTTCTACAAAACCAGAGCAAGACACAACAATTTTTGGATATTTTGAGGTTAAAGTTTTGGAATTCCACTTTAAATTGACACCCAAATTGCAGGTTCTACATGCAGCATATTACACTAGTAAAGATATGAGGAGAACATTTCGGATGATACTTCCCTAACTCTGGTCACAGTAAATTCCGAGAAAGAAAATTGTCCAAATAGTCTAAACTCTGGTCGACGAAGGATTATAATAATTGAAGTGCAAATTATTGGTAATCCCACATACGATCAGGGACTTTGCAAAAGGTTAGCAATGAATCGAACAATAGTTAATCCTTTCGTTAATTTCAGACTCGCCTCCGACGTTCCGCAAAGAGCCCTCTTCAGAGGCCGTCAACGTAATAGCAGGGTGGTAAAATTAAAGTGCAAAGTTGACCCCAAAGATGCGACATCAGGTGGTGGTTTTAACAACGAGGACGCAGGAGAGCGAAGAGCTGGGTGTGTCGATGCGGAAAGGAAGCCTCGTCATTCCGGAGTCAGACGAATTCATCAGGGGGGAACCTATCAATGTATAGCTAGCAAACGGCGGGGCCATCAATTAGCAGAGAGGCCTATTACAAAAAGTAGCATGTAAGTAATGCTGGTGGCAAGAGTTGTGTCGTTTGTAATAGCCTGCTTTTTTGTTACATTGGAACTCAACTGTGATTTTGAGGCAATCAGAAAACATCGGTAAGAATTGTGGTAGGGCTTGAAGAAGATTAGAGCTTAAATATTTGGAAATGCATTTCAACGAGTGTTAAAATGAATAGATTGAGGGTTTACTGCCAAGAAGGCCTCATCTGCTGTAGTTGCCATTGTCAGTTGTTGTTTTAAGTTATACCGCCAAAACTGGCGCTATTGCAGATGGGGCCTGTTGCCCTAAACCCTCGATGAGATAAAATTAGCCAATTAGAAGCTGGTGAAAGAAGGCAGATAGGTAGGCCTACTGACAGGGTTTTTGAAAAGATTAAACAAATAATTTTGATAAAAAGCTTAAGGTTGTGCTGAATGATTGAAGTTTAAGCCAGGGGTTCCCAATTATATAAGCTGAAGGCCAGAGACGGCCGAAACATGTTTAAAATTTCCCTACTTGAGGGCCAAATTACACCTTGAAATATTATGTTCACTTTATTAGGAGCAATGAGAGGGCAAAAATAATGGATGGCGGGCCCGATTTGGCCCGCGGGCCGTCAATTGAGAACCCCTGTTTTAAGTCTATGGCTGGTTTCTGAAAGGGAGTGAAATTTAGACCTGGGTTTTAAAAGGTACACTCAAGTAGGACTAACCATGGTGTAAACCCAGGTGCCTAAAGTTAAACTCACTTTCAGAATACCAGCAATTATAGGGTAGTGGTTCTCATATCTCTCTGAAATGTATTTGAGAAAGTGAGGAACATGATGTGAGTCCATTTGCCCAGGAAAGCTAGTATTACACCATGGAAGATCAGAGGGTGTTTTAACCATCCTATAATGCATTGCACTGTACCTATCCTTACTGTACCCAAACACATGTCAGTACTTAAGATTATTAAAAGTGTTAAAAAGCTTAAGACAACAAACATTTCATTATTCATGATAAATTGCTTTGTGGACTAAAAGGAGTGTAAAAGTAGAGATTTTTTTATGTGTTAAGAATAGGATTTTTGGTGGTGGATCAATGACACTTATTAATGTGAAATTTCCCAAAAACCCGGGCATTGGGGGATGGAATCAATACACCCTCTAATGGAAGATCACAACCACTAAACTGATCCACACATCAGGCACTATGTCAATCACTATAGTATCGTAGTTTGATTGATGTGTTCGGGGAACTGATTTTGAAGAAGTCCTGAGTAGGTCGGACACAGAGGTGGCATCGTGATAAAATATAGTGACATGTTACCATAAAAAAACAGTGTCTTGGCACTAAAATGAACCCTTAGTAGCTGCTAATCTAAATGATATTGTGGCTTGATATCATATTCTTCAGAGTGTTCAAAGAAGTGTGCATGATTGAACTTGTGAGGACTTTCGTAACAGTATATCTGATTGGCTTATCAAATGATATATTCCTTTGAGTAACCAATCCAAAATAGAACCTCATATTATATTTGTGTGTACTTTTCTTACACTCATCTCTGATTGGTTATTCAGAAGTAACATGATTTTATTAGCAATGGAATTTGATTATGAAAAAAATGTGCCAAATATCATCATTACTACAATGCGATGGACAAGGGTGTGGGCTCTTTAAAAATCTGTGTCATATGCACTTGGTTCCCTGTAAAAAATTGTGGGTTAGCGGTTCATCCAAAACACGATTTGGGGCAAGTATGTTAAGTGAAACCCCTGAAACGTTATCATCCAAACTAACTGCGGGGTAATGTTTTTTAAACCTGCATTAATGTTCCCACGTCCCCTTCGCTCTCAAATGTCGGAAAAAAAAAAAGACTGGCCCGACGGGGTGGTACTGGTTAAATCTCCGGCATGGCATGCCACAGAGATGGGATCAAAATGATGCGGTCAAGTAAATAGTTTTTGTTAACCAATCTGCCCAGTGCGGACTTTTGTGGGTCAGTAGGGACATGTGAACTGATGTGCAATCCTGCTGGTGCCCAATCATTCTGGTACCCCACATTCAAACCGATGCCAGGTTTCAGAAATATTCCTGATTCCTGACTATTTTTAGTTTCCAAGAAACCCTCAAATTCAGAAGAAAGGAAATCATTTAAATTTTTTTAAAAGCATATTTCTGTGCATTGTGCAGTGTTGGATGATATGCATGCGCGGCTTAATTGTACAGCAAAATTATACACACTGAGATTAGAGGCTTAGAGCCATTTGGTATTAAAAAAAAGACATCCCATTATTAGTTTTTGATGCGGAAAACAGCTGATTTTGATAAAGATAACGAATCCTTAGATGGATTCAAAAAATGATGGTATTTGTTCAGACAAGTTACAGAACTTAAGCATATTTTGTAGTGTGGGGGTGGTACCTGCTAGTTGCACATGCAAACATTTCTGAATCATAATAATTCATTGCGGAAAAGAAACCAAACTCAACAACATTACTCTCTGACACTATCAAAACATCTGCTTTTTTTTTTTTCTTGGGGGGGGGATGTGGTCGACTTCTTTTTTGGGCTACAACTTTAAAGTTTGCAATCCATGGGCCGCCCGTGACATTTGGTTGGCAAGCCAGAGGGGCTCCATCGCCAGTAACCAAAATAAACCAGTCACAAATTTAAATTATATGATTTGTATAGCTGGGTAACGAAGTACATGAACTCTATATCAGCCCAAGAGATGGGCCAAGCAGACCTGAGAGTGTCATTGTATAGTCTTCATGTCCCTAGCTCCTTGTTGATGGGTTCGCTACAGTATGATCATTGTGCAAAACAGACAAACCTGATAACAATATGCCGGTATCAGTGTTCGGTAGCTGTGGCAGGAGGTAGAATGCTACATAGATGGCAAGCTTATGTGTTTGCTCATATGGTGGGTTTGCTTAGTGCATAATTTTTGTGGCCGCCAGCTATAGCTGCAGGACTACTTACATTCTGTTGTGCGTTATGGACTGTGTCACTAAAATGTTTTTAAAAATTAACCTATTTGAAAAGTTGAAGTTCCAATGGAACCAAAACTTTTGTCATAGGTGCACCGTGGGATCACTCATATGGTAATAAGGTCAAAGGTCATGTGAAGGCAAGGTGAAAATAGGCTTAAAAAATGTAAAATTGACTCAATTTGAAAAGTTGAGTTCATTAGAACCAATCTTGTGTAATAGGTGCACCAAGTGATCCCTAATCGGTGAGAGTTCAAAGGTCATATGCCAAGGTCAAAGGTATGGAGAGGCCCACAGCTATATTCTCTGAATATAGCGAGCGCAAAATAAAGCCAGGAGAACCACAAAATTCTTAGGTTCCTAAGCATCAGGATTGTGTGTGGGGCTTATGTGATAAAAATGTGACTAAACATATTGGGCATTAAGAATTTGCAGTTGGAAATTTGGGATAGTTAAAGGTTTAACTAAAGAAAGGACTAAAACTCTCAGTTATGTTTATGAAAACTATTAAAACAGATCAGACGCACTGTTATTGATCATGCTTAGAAAAGATGTAGAATATAGGAAGGTCTTTTAAGGGAATTTTGGAATTTGAGGGACTTTTGACATGTCAAACAAAAGAAATGATAAGAAGTGATGAGAAATTTAGTTTGTTCTTAGGAAATACTTTCCAGTACTGGGACATATTCTACTCTAGTTGACTTTAAAAGTCCTTAATGGGCCCCGGACGAACGAGATGTTCGGAACGGGGTATGAAATGAGCAGCGTCCGTTAATTCGTCCGTATAAAAAAATGTTATAAATTAACCCACGAATGTATACGAATATCGGAGTTTTCTGTAAGGGTGCATGAGTGTACTTGGTGGAATAAGAAAGAAGCGGGTGATGGTTCTCTAACTTATTAGATTTTGGGCATATTAAAATATGCTAATTAAGTATTTAATTGCATAATTTACAAAAATTTTCCTGCAAAGGCCTGTGTACAAGTGTTCTGGAGTTCCGTATAAGGCGCATTGATGTTACTGGTGGAAGGAAGAGGGCTGAAGAGTTCTCAAACCTGATGAGATTTTGGGCATATTTCGGGCAAATTGAGAAGAAAATGAGCTAATAACCCTAACCAGGACCGGGTCGTTTTGTCGACCGAGGCCCAAAATGCAAGGAAAGCCAAAATCTATTTTTATTTTTAACGGCCTAGATGCAACGAGAGCCAAAGCTGGCGTTTCATTGCATCTGGCCGTTTTTCCCGCACAGGAATTCGTAGCGTAAAGTCATAAACGGCCCCAATTGCAACGAAACACATCGCGCAATTTTCCAGGGAGACTGGCCCAAATGCCAACGAAAAACATCGCGCCATTTACCGGAAGACGGCCCAGAGGTTTGCAACGAAAAACATCGCGCCATTTACCGGGAAAAGACGGCCCCAGTGCAACGAAAAAACCTCGCGTGGGAAAGCAATAAAAAAGGGGTAATAAATAAATAAAAATAGACTTGAATACATAAATAATGGATGCACACGGATCTGAATGAAAATTTGTAGCTTATAGTTCGCCAGTCGTGAGTGGCGCTATTACGCTACCTCATAGTCATGCGTGGCGTATTATGCTACGTCATGCTCCGTTTACTCATGAATACGTTTGCATAAAACCCAATAGCTTATCGAAAATGGGGGCGCTATCACCATCGAAATCGGACTTGTCTTGGGCATTTGTACAAGGTGTCACCCGCCTGATGAAAAGCATGCGCCTTCTGCGGCCAAGACGGCCCAAATGCAGCGAAAAGCATCGCATCATTTCAGTCAATAACGGCCAGATGCAACGAAAAACATAGAGTCATTTTCGGGAAGACGGCCCAGGTGTTTCCAACGAAAAACATCGAATATTTTAGGGAAGACGGCCCAGGTGCAACGAAAAACATCGCGTCATTTCCTGGTATTCTGTAAGACGGCCAAGATGCAATGAGAGCCAATGAGAGTCATTTTGCGCGACCAAAAATAGTTGTTGACGCCCAGATGCAACGAAAAGCATTTTCCGAAGGTACACGTTTTCGTTTGCCTCTCATTTCCTTCGGCCCGCGTTAGGGTTAATATGC
>JAMKCH010040497.1:0-13186 GCA_023653785.1 Ophioderma brevispina | reverse complement strand
GGAAGCTTATATAACAAAGATGCCAAAGCCGCGAAGTTGCAACTGTATCATACAAGGGTGGGTCAAAATATACGGGGTGAAACAACAAAAAAGTTAAAACATTTTTCTGTCATGGTAAACTGGGGGTGTTTCCTTTTCTGAATGATATGTAGATCAAAAGAATATGGATTCAGAAAGGTATTGCTTAGGCCCTTCAAGGAAAAACAAGTTCACAATACCTGTGTTAAATATACATGGTGGTCAATTATGCCTATTGGAAATATACATGTATAAGATTTTCATACTATTTTCAGAGGAAAGCCTTGTCCTGGTCATTGCTAATGGAAGCAAGTTGCTTTCAAAAAGATAGTAGACCCATAATTCTTTGTGTTACCTTTTTTTATACAGGGTGATCATAAATAAATTACCCTGTAAGAGCATACTTCTGTGCCATTGTCTTAATTCTAGGAATTTGAACTAATAAAATATTGTTAAAGAACTATGGTAGCCAGAAAGTAAATATGTATGGGTCTCTTCTAAACAGCATTCCTTGATAAAATCTATAGGGTGATAAAATTGAAGGCATTCCTTCGATGTTTCTCACAGAAAATGGGTCCCGCTGCGTCTACACAGGAAAATTTTTTTCTGATATACACTGAGTATAAAGCATAATTTGCCCTACATGCATAAACACATTCACAGTTCTAAAATATGTGCCTACGGGTAAAATAAAGCCATTTATTGTGACTGATATGGCACGCTGAAGAGGAATTTAATTACACAAAAAATGTCATTAATTCATGCACCCTATACAATTGAACCACCCTGTTTATACATCTATCATCTCAATATTTCTTGTGCTTTAAAACTGACCGTGCAAATAACCATTGCAACATTGTAAGAACACAAGAAATATACCAATGTGACACAACCTACATTTAAAAGTTTTGTCACAAAAAGGTATTTTCCACCCTGTATAATTCACTCACCCGGTATAAATGCATGGTGTTTTCTTTTGCCAGGGGGGGTAAGGACACGATCTGCTCTTTTGGCATTGGGATTTTCCAACGTATTTAGGGAACTGCTAACGTGCATTTACTATGGCAACCCGGTCCCGTGACATTAAAAAATCCCCAATCGTTTAAACCTTTGTTCAAAAGATCTTAGTAATTACATGATCAATTAAGGAAAATTATTGACTTTCAAAATCCGTCGGGGTTATGGATTAACCCCACAGGGCAAAATAGTGTGATTCCAATAACGGTCATTTAGATTTAAATATTCGTGACCAGGCCTACTCTTTTAATGTCAAGTCTGTGGTAACCGTTCGATATGCGCGTATAAGCGCCCTCCTACCGTTAACTGAGTCTTTGAAACAGACTACACCCGGAAGTTTATACCATTTTGAATTTCGGTTGCTGTGATGGTTGGCATGTCCTACCCCCCTGGGTTGTGTTGTCTTTTGCGGAATTTACAATCTTTTACATGTAGTATTATTCAACAATGTTTTGAAAAGAATGATTTCCTTACTGTGAATCGTTTTCAGTAGAAAGTCAGAAATGTGATGTATTTTTTCAGTTTTTTATTGCACGTCTATGGGCTCGCTCCACCGCGCTCCTCCCCGCTCCACCACCCTGACATACTTGGACAATGTTAAACGTAACTTCACTATTATTCACTCAAATGAAGTGGGACTTGTTTCATTACAGAAATAACAAAATGAAGCTACAAAGACACCAAATTATTGTTGTCATACAGACGTACTTCCTGAAATATTGCTTTGAAACAAAAAATTTGTGGGACAAGTGTAAACATCTCCAACCATATTTTGACAGAACCACTTATGAAATGCGACCATATGACTTATATTCCAAAAGAACGTTAAACTATAACGCCTTTAACAAAATTATAGACAAGCATAGAATGGGCTTTTTAAATGTGAAAGGTTGTGTATGTTACCATGTTATATTACAATTGCTACAAAGACTAAACTCATCCATCCATAAACAGAAAACAAAAATACTATATGTTGTAGCAGATGCCCAACTCACAGAGAATGGGCGATTTTCTCAATGATGAGCTCTGTAGGTTGTGGGATGTAATTGATTGGTAAACATTTTTGGCCAGACGGTGTTGACAGATTTTAGATTACATCCTTGTTTCGGCCTCTGTTCTCAACATTGTCACAGAAATGATGTCGATGAAGATGGTATATATAATATGGGTAGTGATCATCAGTCTTTTCCCCTAAATCAAGCCCGAAAATCTCCCAAAAAGTGTAAAAATACTAATACACTGCAGTAATCTAAGGTTTACTGGGAATCAAGCCTAATCAACGTTTTACGCTATCAAAAGTCTATTGTAAAAACTTTCCAAGGGTTTTCTATTGATGATTTTTTCCGATCCCAATACCATTTGGCTTGAATGGAAAACACCGCCTTTGATGCCGCTAATGAAGCTATTGGTGTGAAGACCATCAATAGCAAACGCAAACCATGGTTCGATTCTGATATCGACCATGCAATTGATATGAGACGCCAAGCAAACCGACGTCATCGCCAATATCTAAAATCCGGGTTAGACAATAAAGAAGTTGCGGATAACTCTGGCAAGATTACCAATCAAGACAAAGAGTTAAAGACATTAGTCCGTGAAAGGCTATGCAGAAAGGATGACCGTTGTTTTAGATGTAAGATCGGCGGGCGGAAGTCCCTGCAATATTTCTGGAAAATCTTAAGAGGTCCCACACAAAGAGATCTCCTTATACTCCTTAAATCCCACCCTCTAATGCAATTACTGAAGATAAACCATGTCCTCAAAAAAGTGTATTTATCAATACTGGAATACCTGGGTAAATGTTCGCTAAACTTAAAAGATGGATGAACTTATCCTAACCAAATTCTAAGTAAAAATCAGCTCTTCCGACAACGGTGGACCGACCCTATAAAATACAAAACCTATTTTTGATCAGATCATATGAGCTTGGATGATATCATTGACGCTATTTCAACAAGTAAAAGTAACAAATCACCAGGCATAGACAATATTACTATGAATATCATAAAAAAAACGGGTCACCTAGTTTCAACAACTCTTCTTCACGTGTTTAGTAGGCGTTTTAATGGATCTCGAATCTGTACCTGACGAATGGAATATTGGAGTAATCGTTCCAATTCCACATACAAAAGGGATAAAAATGACCTAAACAACTATCGAGGGATCACCCCTCAAATTCGTGTGTTTCTAAACTTTACAGAAAATATAAGTAAACATTTTCTAACTCCTTGAAACGAATGATATGTTGGTCAAAATTCAAGGGGGCTTCCGACAGATGGCGATTGAAGAATCACATATTTACATTAAAAGTATTACAATTCCATCAGGAAAGCAGAAGGAAAACCTACATATTTAGCCTTTCTTGGATTTCAAAGCATTTGAGCAGTGTTTGGCCCGCGACAAATTAATGATTACGCTTGGGAGATTGGTATCAGGGGCCTGTATTTTAACGTAATTAACATAAATTTACACAAATGTTCAAGTATGTTTTTTTTTAAATTTCAAATTTGGTGAAGATATATTTAATAATGAAGAAGGTCTGAAACAGGATGTGGCCTTTCGCCTATTTTATTTTTGCATTTACATAAACGAATTAGCTTCGTTCGATAAGAGTAGCATTTATGGGCTAAAATATGCAATTCTGCGTATAGGTGGTCCTTTCTGGCCGACCGACCGTGTTTGTAATCGGGAACAATGAAAATGACTTGAACAAGTTACTGAACGTAACCAGTGCTTCTCTGAATAATACAAATTAAATTTTAACTACATCTCGATTTGTTGTGGTTGGTAAAAAACTTCAAATATATAAATTCTTGGAACTTGGTGATCACTTTATTAGTGAGGCAAATATTACAAGTATCTGGGAGTCAATTTCGGCAGAAATTTATCAGACCACGTCCACATTGAAGATGTATCGTAAGGCAACAGATTAATTGCGTACATTAAAAGTAGGCTTAACACCCATGATAATTTCAACCGTGTCTACTATGGAGACCTTCTATGGAAAACTGTTGCGTTGCCAACTATTTTACGCATCTCAGTGTGGGGTAATTTAGTGACCGGACATGAAAAGAATGAAAGGTCTTTCAAATTCAACTGGCAAGAACTATCTGAGCGCCAATTGAAACACTGCCAAGAATCCCTCTATGGTGAAGTAGGTTGGGACTATGACATTCACATACGCAGTCTTATCACAGGCTCAATATTTAACCGCATTCCTCCAATATGGAGGAACTAGTTCCCAAAATTATTATTCAATGCCTTGTTTAACATCTTTTCAAGCTAATGACAAAAACTGCAATGGACAATGGTTGACACATGTCCGAAACACTCTTGTTCCAGGGATTTGATCATTTTTTTCAACCACCAACCCAACAAAGCAACTGGGTTAGGGTTTTCATGATTTTTTTCCACATGACCTAAACAACCATATATGGTTTTGAGATAGCACTGAAAAAGAAACCCCTTGCGACCTACTGCAAATTTAGATGTACTCCATCATTTGAAAATTATTTGTTAGAGCCTACTATTTCTACGGCAGTTTCTCCTCAAATTTAAGCTCCGACCAACACTTAGCCACTCGACACCCACAGTAAAAAATCGTTTCTCTCAATATACGGCAATGTAAACTATGTAAAGATGAAGTAGAAGAAGACAAATCACTTCATGTTCAATGCCAAGCGCACTTCTGCTATCACAATAGGATGAAGGAATAATCTTAAATGAACTCGCAACTCACAATTTCACTATTTTTTGGTAATTCGGTTTTAGATACAGTAGTGATGAAGTTAAATATTTCTCATGCTTGAAAACTTGTTTGTTGTTGACATAGTTTAGGTCGTATATTTGATACAAACTCAAGACTACATCAAACGTGCATGGACACAAGATCAAGTTGCTCAGTTACATAATAGTCCTATCAAATGTGTTCTCTTTTGCCAGAATCTAATTTTTGTTTTATTTTAAAATGTATCTGTCTTTCTCTCCATATACACACATTCCACTATGGCTAACAACTTACTATTTATTTCAACTTGTTGTGTAGTATTTGTACGCTATTTTCTTCAGTGTCCATTAACTAAACCCATTTTTGGTTAATGCTTGTTTTTCAGCTTGGAACTGCTGAATAAGTGATTTTGTAGTAGGTTATGTTTTTTTAAATGTAATTTTTCCTTTGTACAATGTAACTGTTGCTTTCCTTGTAATTTGCGTTGGACGCACCCCTCAGTCTAGGAGTGCCACTGTTATAAAAGTGAGATCCTAATAACCTATAAACTATAAACCAGATTACTTATTTACTATGATGGTACTTCCAAAACATGAACCTTGCCATATTAAAGTTTTGCTACTGTAGAAAATGTTATTTTAGTCCCCTAATTTTAATGAAATATACTAAGTTGCTGATATTGACAACAGGGATCCAAGTGTATTTGAGTACGTATGAGGATACAATGGAATAAATGTGCTTGAATTTAAACCTCAACTTATGTTTTCCATCGTATTACTGCATAAAACATTGCAAAGGGTAGCAAAAAGGCAATTAAATATGAATACTTGAATAGTCCATACAAACAATTTAATTCAAAAAACGTAGAACCAACAAGTGTAACCAACCAGTACAAATATTAAGTTGACAAGACTTTCTATAAGATTACAAAAATGTAAAAGTCACTTGGTTCGGTTGCTGGGAATATGAAGTGAATCCGCCACCCCCGATGACGTGACAAACCCGCTTTAAAAACTTTGGTTTACTACTACTGAACTACTACAAACGTACCCACTTAAAAGACGATGTCCAATATGCTTCACTAAATAAAATTACCCCATTTTATTTAAAATGACTTTTCGTGATCACATTTAATATGAAGCGCTGGTAACTGGGCAACAAAAATATTAAAAAAATACTCATTTATAAATTGTTGTATGCACTAATTGATAATAAATAATATTTATTATTATTGTTATTTCAATTAAGTTAATTTAATTGTTCATTTTGTATTTCTGATACATTAAGTTAAACCAGCACTTAAACCATTTACTTAAAAATTACGACAACAAAACATTTGTAACCCTAACACAAAGCAGTTCAATGTTTTTAACACATCGCACTTTCTCAATCTAGCTATTTATAAAGATTGATACTGATTTAACCTTAGCTATTTCACACAGTGATTAGTAATGTGGACAGGCCATTCCTCTATTATGCAAAAAATAAAGAGTTGTTTAGAAAGTTGAGGGTGCCATCCTTTGCAAATCTCTAAATCAGCCTTTAATTTCAATTAAGTCAACTGATTTTGACTTTTTATTGAGTTTTCTTATCGTTGTTCGGTATATTTACTTTCTTTCTTCTCTGGTTTTTTTTAGTTCCGTTGTTGCAATCAATGTACATTTTAAACAATTTATGCAGAATCTATTAATGTTATCGAGTAAGATTAAAATTTTACTAATGATTTAATTAGAGGTTTCAAAAAGTAAACGAAAGTAAAAGATCTATTAAAGCAACCAAAAAAGTGGATTACGGAAATATTCTGTACTTTCTAAATAAATAACGTGGTTCTTTTAACCCGTGTCAATTAAAGTATAATTGTTTGCATATATGTTTGTTGCACCTACTCAATAAATCACCTAGGCAACCTTTGTTTCACATAGTTAATAATGTAACAACTATTTTTTTTTCTAGTGTACCTAAACACCCACCCATATTTCTCAGCTGGAGTCTCTATCCTTATCTTACTTGTACTATTTCCTGCCTATTAACCTTGCAACTTGCAACATAGAAGATGGGAAGCTCTGCTTGCAACCGGTAGGGCCTATCACACTATTTTCAACTAACATATTGGTTAAGACAATAACCACTAAAGATGTGTTAAAGACCTACTTAAGCGTAAAAGGCTAGAGTTCAACTGTGTTTGTTGCCATAGGACAAAATGTACTAAAACATAATTTATACGGTACACATTTTATACTTTGGGGGACCAATGCCACATACACACTTGGTAACTCTTTTGTTGGCGGAGTTTCAATGGAAGAAAGAAGGCTAATTCACGAGACCCAGGTTGCTCAACTATGATTGACGTTGTTTATTTCTCTACCCTAGGTCAATTGCACAAAACCCGTTTGAACTAGAATACTAACGCGATAGTAGGGATTCAACACGGTTCCCTCTAAAAGCAGACCATACTGCAGACCGCGTCTGCAGACGTCTAAAAGGCAACGCAGTCTGCAACTCGAAAGGCAGTTTGCAGACTGCTGACAACAGACTGTTTTGAAGGTGTATTTGTTACCTGGTCCTAGCTGTGTCCTAGGTGTACTTGTCCGTGGTGTCTCACACACTGGTCACATATGGTATTTTGTTATAAGATCTTTCCATGACCCAGATTGGCTTGGCCTCTGTTCATAGCCCTGGCATTGCATGGTAGAGGATAGTTTTATTGCCGCTCTCTCCAAGTGACAATGGTTCGAAATTTTGAATCAAAAACTTTGGTTTTTTTTTTTAATGATCCTTATTTATTCAGAACATTGTCTTTTGAATTTTCAGAGGACATTAAAAAGTCTCTCTTGGCTCCTTGAGGCGAGCTGCCGAAGACTTTTAAAAGCTCCCCAATTTCCCGACTGGAAGACGAGCTTTTACAAGCATGAGATGCAGCAACAGAAACCGGCAACTGCATTGGGACCAAAGAAGCAGGTATTAAAAGTCATGCATTTTCAATTCAAGGTGTAGCAATCATCATTGTTTATTACTGACTGCAATCAAATTAGTAACAAGTTAAGTTACAAACTTAGGACGTCACTCAAGTAATCAAATTACCATGATGTACGATGTTATCACTATCAAGTTTATCAATTTTCAAAGATTAATCTCACCCAGTCTTGAACCTCGAACACGATCGAAAGTTGTTTTTTTTTCTTTGAAGGGATCCCAGTCCTAGACTAAGGGAGAGTAAAAACTGTGCATGCACGACGTCAAACCTAATCATATAGCAAATGTAAAAACCTAAGTCGGCAACAGTCATCACTTTTAGTCAGAATTATCTGAAAACTAATTGGGAGTAACCTCACGTTTTCATTAATAAGGGCGATTCACGATGCTTGATACGTATCAATCAACGTGTGTCATTGTCAAGTATGTTCTTACTTTAATCGGGGCGACACCTTTCCCCCGGCACCTTCATTTCTTTGAACATGTTGCGTGCATAGTTACAGAACAATTTGACCCCAAAGTTGGTTACCGTCTATCGTTTCTTTCTTCAGTCGAAAAATTACTAAATTCTATTTTCGATGTTTGTAAGACCCCTCAACCCTCAACTTCTTCGGCTGCGCCAGCCATCCGGACTCTCAAACTCGCTCCAAGGCTCATCAAACAAAACCACGTGCGATGCGAAGGCCTTAAATTTTTACGACGTTTACCTCATGCATTATTTACACATAGTCCCTGTTCCTTTGTGATTTTCGTACACCATCCATGCTGTATTTCCATTGGAGTTCCGAAGACAGTTGTGGAGTTAATACCCGCTGATATTTGCTCTCGGCACCGATTTACCAGCCGTTCACACTATCTGAAATTGCGTGTAACTGGTCAAGCATAGTGTTCCGTGGAACATTTATCATTAAATAATTGCCAAATAAGTATTTTGCTGGGTTGCGGGCTCAAATACGAAGGTAGAAACCTCGCAGCCGGCTTTTAAAAAGATGCGCGATAAATCGCTTCGACTCAACAGCATTTCTAGATGAGCGACTGAGCGCGATCCTAAAAAGACACTGTTAGTTATTACTACTCAAAATGCAATCTTTTGAGTAATAATAGGCCTAACTGATAATTTAGTTTATGTAACTAAATCAACATATTATAGGGGTTCCAGTTTCATTTGTTAATTGTAGTAGTAACAAGCAATCTGTTTAAGCAGCTCTAAACAAGTCTGGAATCACTCACTAACAGCGAGCTCATCCAGGAGGAATACACCCACTCTCGGTGCAAGACTTGAATTATCAAATTATTAGTTCACAGGAAGTTAATAGTAGGTCACTCAGCGGTCTGTGGTCTGCCTTTTTGAGTCTGCAGACTGCCGGTCTGCAGTCTGCGGTCGGCCTGTCTGCGGTCTGCCTTTTAGAGGGTCTGCGGTCTGCAGTCTGCTGTCTGCCTTTTAGAGGAACCGATGTCAATAGCACTCCAATTTTGACGGTGGGTGGCATGCTCCACAAGGGCATAAACTTTGAACAATTTCTTGGCATTCTAAATTCAGGAAAATATTTTTGTAGGCCTAGGGGAATTAAGTTTTAGCTTATATATTTGAACCTTTATATATCATCTGTGTAAAGAATTAAATCCTAAACAGAAATAAGTCTACAAGTAGAAGAAATTATAAGTCCTCCTGTTTTTCCTCTCTGCACAAAAAAATGTGACAAGTGGACCCACCATTCATTTAAATGACCACTGTTACACCTTAATGTTAACAATTCTGTGAATCAAAATTGAGTGTTTGATATTCACAAACTTACATGACGTTGCCACCCTTTTAGAAAGAAGATGATCTAAAGATTCATGTCTGAGGGGGCACTGTGCCATTTTTAATCCTCCTTTTGAAAAAATAATGGCATTTACAAGTAAAATCTCCCATTTTCTGTCTTTCGAGAGACATCACTGAAAATTCCAAGCAAAATAGAAAAGTGCTTTGTATATTTTCAAATCTTTAAATTATATCTAAACCTTTCCTTTCTACAACTTGAAACATTTTTTCACAGCATGTTAGGATCACACCGCAAATTGCAATTCAGTGGTGTACGCATACTAATTAGTCATTTTTTTCAGAGATACATTATACTTGAGGAAATTAAATGTGCATCTAATTATGCATATTTGAAAGAACCCCACGGTTTGACCACATGGCCGTTTGCTACACATTACACTGCCATGACATTTTAAAAATAGTCAATTGTTTGCCAGTAGTCCAGATTACACATATTAATTAGGAATTTCTACCATAGGCCTGTACTAGGAAATCAAAAAAGCCATTTATTGAATATATTCTATCCAGTGCAGTGGTAAACCCCGGAAGGATGCAGATAACATAGTACTGAATGTTTTAATCTTCTATTGTAAATGATGAAAGTCATAATGAAGCATGTATATTCATTTTTTGCATATTAATGAGTGGACTTTGTCATTTTTCTGAAGCAATAGCCTGTTCCATGTAAAATTGAAACAAGATGAGACCTGTGAAGGCCACAAAAAAATATGGCTTTGCACAAGGCACTAGTTTTTGTTTTAAATTGATTGTCCAGCAAATTGTTAGAAGGGAAAATATTTCAAAAGATGTCAGTTCCTATTTATATTAGCATTTTTCACAACCCTAAATATGAAAGTTAGTCACTTTCCCTTATTGGCATATTTCAGCAGAAACTTAGCAAATGGTGGAGCACAATAAAAATTAATTCTCCTGATCCGCTTCACCTGCAAGAGATCTTGATGTCATTATACTCCAGAAGCAGAGAGGAATGCGTTTCTATAGAAATTGAACCATCTCAAACTTCAATTTACATTGCATCCCTTACTGTAGACTAGTCATTGTGAAAGTCTAGACCAGAGGTCAGCGTAGTGAGGTCGTATCAATGCTTAGCTGTCAGTTGTGTAAGCTTGATTGGGCAAAATTGTATGAGTGTGTTGGTGTATGGACATTACACTTGTTGTAGACGGTAAAAACATATTGAAAACTGGATCTAGATAGTTTGGAAATCTTGTAGCCCCATGATTGTGGAGTGGAAAAATGCCAGGTTCTCAGTGGTCCTTACAGATGGGCTGGAGGGGGGGGGGAGTTGGCCTTTATAATTACCAGACATTTCATCTTGGCAGACCACACAGTTTTGCATCAACCAAACTTAATGGGTTAACTGAACACGATGCTGGGAAGATCATGTCCCATTTTCAACATATGGAAACTTCATACTAACCTTAGGAGGTAGGATATGTATGGTGTAATTCTGATTTTAGACTTTTATAAGTAGTATGATGTACTTATTTTGCTGCAAGGTGAGCGTTTTCTTGGTTTTTTTTCCTTTATTTATTTTGTGATTCTTTTTCCAAATCATTTTTTTGTGTCTTGTGTGTGTTGTTTTGCTAATAAAGCATTAGAACATTTAGTTATATGGGAAAGACCAAACACACACCTATAGGAGTATAAAAAACAAAATTGGACATAACCCTAAATATATGGTTAAAAATATTTGAAATTGTATCATGATTTCCAGTTGTAATGTCTAACTGTGGAATTGCCCTTGGAATTTAGTTTTGTATCACTTGCAATGATTGGAGAGCATCGTAATCCAAATTCTGTCCATCTATGTGTATGTATGCGTGTATGTGTGCCTTAAGTTTCAATTATGAACACCTTCAAGTGTTTGTGCATGAACATCCTAAATCCAATGGCCACCAAACTTTGGTCACAGGTCAACCATGGGGACTTGCATGTCACGGTGGCTAGGGTTTTTGACAATCACATAAAAAAGTCAAAGAAGGTCCAACTTGGCGTAGCAATGTGAAGTGAAGGAAAGGTGGATCCACCAAAAGCAGGAGAGAACCACCTCAGGTTTTAAGTGGTCTGATTGATTTTATGTTCCAGATCTTATCTTAAAGTCATAATGGCTGACACACCACGTCTCCATTGCTGGAGCTGCGAGACCAGGAAACAGCTTCCCCCTGCCCTCGCTGTCATGTCGGGGAGTACTGTAGCGAGAAATGCTTGGTGAACAGTGACCGTCGCGGACCACCAGGCCGAATGTCTTGTGTTGGACCCAAAAAAAATTGGGGACTACTGCAACAAGCTCCTAGATAAGCGTCTTGAGGTACGTTATTGTGGCCCTAAATACTGAATGTGACCCTAGGTCAGCGTTCCCAGCCTGGGGGTCGTGACCCCAAAAGGGCGGTCGCGGGTGAAATGAGGAATGGGTCGTGAGTGAAGCTAACTTTCAAAACTATATCAATGTTAATTTTTAAACAAAATCAGAAAATTCAAAAAAGCAAACGTTGCTCGGTCAATTTATTAACACTTTTGTGCCCAAGGTGTTTTCACTCACGTGGTGCTGGGGGGGTTCAAGGAGGAAACATTTCCGATGGAATTTCAAAATGAAACCTTACCACCTTTGAGGGGGCTTAAGACAAGACAAAGATGCAAGATAAAGGAGTTCCCGTTTTATCGCTGAACCATACGGGCCAAATCGTTGTTAGCCTATTAATATAGGCTATTGTCATCACGTAGCAAACTGAGCGTAGAAACCCAATGTCTCTATAAACTAGTGTCTCATATCTTGTCCAATTCTTTTGAAACTCGCAGGTACGCAAGTAATGACATTTCTTGAAAGTTATGTTGTGGGATTTTGAAAATTCTGAGCAGGTGTTGCGTTTTGGGGCATTTTTTAGTCCTTTTGATTTTGGCATGAAATTGTGTTGTAGCAAAGTTATCTGCAAGTGATTTTTGTCCTACAATGTAATAGCATGTGTGTGAAGCTGTGGGAAAGCCATGCATTATCAATGCTGGCCTAGAGGGCATGCATTTGCAGCTTAGTCGGAGAAACATGTAGCAGGAAATTAGTTTAGTTATGATCGTTATGTATTGCCCACGGTAGTTGTTATTTGTTTCCCACCAATTTATTTCCAGTGTCTAAAGATTCCAGTGCTGACATGTGTACTTTGCACTCATTCCCAGTTGCTCCTGAAGATAGTGCTTATAGTTATGCAAAGTTCATTTCACGAATGCAAAGTTCACCATGTTCAAAAGCGCACTATAATAATAGTAATATGCGTGAACTTTAACCTTGCAATGTGTTAATTTGAAACAGACCAATTCTCTCACTTCAACCAGCCCAATCCTAAGTGGCCTTTAGAACACACAGCTACCTAGAGAGCATATTTAGCAAATCCCACAATGCATCAGTTTTGGTAACATTTTAACATCAATAAATCCCATTGTGATCCCGGCATGTGATCCACAAAAAATTCCCATGTTAATACATTAAAAACTCGACCTTTTTCGACACCCTTTCTGCACACAAAAAAACACTAGTACTTTAAAAAATTTAATACTGAAAGGTTTTGTTAATCATTAAAATTCTTACATGCCCTCTAAATTACTGACATATGTTTAGTAAAGAACCATTTATA
>JAMKCH010040496.1:0-13026 GCA_023653785.1 Ophioderma brevispina | reverse complement strand
ATGTCTCATAGAATGGCATAATAATGTTTTGATGTCAACCGGAGAAAGGACTGAAGTTTTGCTCAGTCATTAAAACTTCGACAGGCGGCTATCATAAGAAAATGTAGAACAGGATTTTTTTGGTGATCTTTTGACCTTGGAAATTTCAGAAACTACAAACAGATGGCATGGGGCAAAGATGAAAAGCAAAATCAAAGATGGTTGATTCCCTGGTTTTGCCATGCATGACCCTGCAGCATATTTTTTTTTTATTTTAGTTTGTTAACACTGTAGCAACACTCACATCTTTTAACAAACAAACTTGCTATGAAATGGTAATCATGGCTATGATTTAAATTAACACTCCAACAAAAACTGGAGTTCACGAAAATTGAAACACATTAATGAATGAAAATAGCTTGAAATGAAAAAAAGACCACTGAAAATACAGTATGACAATTCTAAGTTCTAATGGTTTTTGCGGATGAGAATTAATAAACATTGTATCATTGTGTTAACAAAAAGTTTGCCTCCAAAATGATATTTTTTTCACCAATCATGGCCCTCCAAAATGAATTTTTTGCACAATCATGGCCCTCCAAAATTATATTTTTTTCACAAATCATGGCCATTGTAAATAGCGTACACACAAAGTTTGATTTTTTTTTTGTTTTTTATGCCAATGTTATGTTTAGTTAAACACTGCTCGAGAAAGTGAGCACACCAAGTGGATTTTTCTTATTATTTTTATATTACGCTTGTTTCAAGTACATGTACCATGTTGGCCTGCAAACCCTTGTGTATACAAGTGTCCTCATGCTATTCTTTGGTCAACATGAAAGCATTCTTCCTCTTGGAAACTAGAAGGCATAAGCTGTGTTAAAAGCAAATTATAACCAGCTCGTGTTATTAATCAACACAGAAGCTGGTTCTAATATTGCATTTTAAACAGTATAACCAGGCTTCTGTGTTATTAATACACAGGTCATGAAAACGATTTTTAACATCTTTGTCACCTCCGAAACACCTGTTATGGCAAAGTTCTAAGAATTTTAGACATGAAAATCTTTCTGAAAAAGTGTGTAATTTGTTCAGGTAGTAACATTTGAAGAACTTTGTACAAGGAGTCTCACAGGATTGTAATTTTTAAACAAAAATGTTAGTTTCCTGCAACATAGATAATACGTAATTATACATATATTTCACCTTTAGAATTTTGTTTGTTGTGACAACCTTGTCGAAGTCTATTTGTATCTCCTATAATTAGAATGAATGATTATGTTGTTGCAATGAAAATTGGTCAGTTTCTCAATTATTATCAACCAAAGCCATGGGGGTAAAAACTTGGCACTTCCGAAACATGTAACAATTTAAACTTGTCACTTCCGAAACGACTGCAAGTTGTTAAAATTCACTTTGTTAAAAATTTACAGATTTTTCTGAATTGTGTGGCAGGAGTGGTAACCATAATTGAAGAGATTTATTACAGGGAGCTTGATGGGACTGGGCTCATGAAAACATATTTAAAAATTAAATAATTGTGAGTGGATATGACATTTTCGTCAAAATTTGCTCTTCCCTTCCAAATATTTATGAATTACAAGACTAGTAAAAAAAGCAGTGTACATTTGATTAATACATATACTTTTGAATTAAATAGTATCTCTTTGCTGAAAATTATGCTACAATTTTGGAAAAAAAATGGATTTTCAACAAAAAAATGATTTTTGCTCAAATTTACCCAATGTGCCACAATATTTCCCAAAATTTACACATATTTGCAAATAGATTAAGCTCCCAAACAACCGGTAAGAAATTCAAAATTGACATTTGTGAGTACTTTTTTAGTGAAAATAACAAATATAAAAAGTACTTTTAAATTTTAACCACAAGGGTACAAAAGTTACACAGATTGTGGAAAAAATGACCAGAAATCTCAGTCAGTTAAATGTTGTTTTAAGAGGGCATGCAGAGAGGAATGTGTAAGTTTTTAGTTCTGTCCTATTAGGTGCGTTTGGTCCGTATTAAGGGTATGTTAGGGTACCTACATGCAATAGCAGTTTGTGGGTTGGTTTCCTTTTCGAATTTTAGTGATTCAAGTTAGTGCCGTTAATGAGGGTAATTCTAAATCTCTTGTTGCGTAAAACATTTGGTACCCTTGACAACATGGGCGTGTTACAAAGCTTTTTTGCCGCAGGCCGGTTTGTTGCAAATTCTGGCTTTGTATGTTGTCCATCGGACCTCCTTAGTATCAATACAAACCAAATGGGGGTGTGGGTGTATGGCGGCAAGGATTTCCCTATGCAAAGAGTACATAGTGAGAAGCCTTGCTGTGGGTATGTGAGGGGCGGGGGGGCGGGGTATCAGCCACTTTTATAACGTCCAATGTCTCCTTGCTTGTGAAAGGCCCTCCACCCTGGGGGCCAAACAGACTTGTTGGCTTGGGACCCCGGCTCGCTCTTCACGTGGGTCAGTCTAGTTCAAAGGTGGTTCTTGGGTTACTGTAATCTAGTGCTTTCAGTATTATTTAGTGGGATGACCAGCACGGTAACCTGTGGTAAGGCCCACGACGAGGTCATAATTGTGCAGATATGAACTGTAAAATGGATTGCTAGCTTCTATGGCCAACGGATCATGTTTTGTCTTTGTAGGCTTTTGGCTTCTGGTTAATAAAAAACTATCGCACCCTAGGCCACCGACAATACTAGCAATTTCCCGTTGCAATTCCCTGTGTTGTGCAGAATTGGGGATTTGAGAACAATATAGTATTGAAAAAGAAAAATGCCTGACACATATACAAAGTAGGTGCAAAGGTAGGCCCGTATTGTTCGTATGGCACATAAAGATGCTAATTTAGACTTTGAAGTAACAATGATCATGGTAAGGGTTAAGATTAATTAAAGGCAGGAATACAAGATGATCTCCGAGGGATCCGGGGCTATGAATCTGCTCACACTTATCTCACATGCATTTCCTCTTGAAGAATGTTGAAATTTCAGCTTTTTGTTTCATTAGTTTTTCGAATTTCCCATTAATAGGTTTCACAAATATTGCTCAAAGATTGCATCGTAGTATGTCAAATAAAATCTTCTACATTCGATTGACTACAGTACACTCTGAAACATACCTCGTCACTTTGACTGAACATGTGGTCTTACGAGGTTTTCTGGTCAAATTTGACTGGAAAATCTTGTAAATTGGACCAGAATCTTGTCAAACTTGACTTTATTCTGGTCAAATTTTTGAATAAGAATACCTGCGTAAGATCATATGTAACAAGGCATTTTTAAAATTGATATTAAAAAGGGGAGCATTAAAGTGACCAAATGATTCAAAAATACAGCGTTCACCGAACGCATTTGTCGTCTGCCATCGTGATTTGTAAATGAGGACAAGGTCACTTAGGTGCCAACAGCATGGGACACTATGCACAAGTTTTCTAATTGTCATGAAAATCGATCGACATAACGTACAGGACATTACTTGCCAAAAAATGAGGCGATTCACTCAAGTTCACTCAAATTTCACTCAGTGGGATGAGTGGGATTTGAGTGGTTTTGAGTGGGATTATAAGCTCTGAACCAAAATGAGTGGGACATCTTAGTGCATGGTAGTGTTATTGTTTTTATCTTTGAGTGGGTTGAGTGGGTTGAGTGGGATTTGAGTGGGGATTGAGTGGGATGTTGTATTTCCCACTCAAGTTCACTTAAAACCCCACTAGTGGGCTTGGGCAAGTCTTCTGTCAGGGTACTGCTATGGTGGATTTAAACACCAAGCATTTTCTTAATTCGACCAATTTAAAGGTCACCCAAGGTCACCAACATGTGGGGACACTAACCAAGGGCCACTGTATCTAAGGGTAATGAAAATCGATCAAACTATGGGGATAGACAAGCCAATATTAATTATGACCCATGTTCAGGTCACATGAGTCTAAAGGTCACATTAGGTCACAACATGTGGGACACTAACCAAGGGTCATTAGTATCTTAGTGTCATATAAATCGATCAACATATTTAAGGTCAATTAGGTCACCAACCCTGTGGAGACTACCCGGGGAAATTTTATCTACTTGTCAATAAATCGATAACCTATGTGGATACACGCAAGCAATTTTATAATCCTGATCATTTAAGGTCACATGAGGTCACCAACATGTGGGAGACTACCCAGGGGGAATTTTATCTAAGTGTCATATAAATCGATATGTGGATACACCAAACAATTTTATAATTCTGATCAATTTAAGGTCAATGAGGTCACCAACATGTGGGACACTACCCAGGGGGAATTTTATCTAAGTGTCATATAAATCGATATGTGGATACACCAAACAATTTTATAATTCTGATCAATTTAAGGTCACATGAGGTCACCAACATGTGGGACACTAACCAAGGGTCATTATATCTTAGTGTCATAGAAATCGATCGACATATGTGGATACACTAAGCAATTTTATAATTCTACCATATTCAGGTCACATGAGGTCACCAACATGTGGGACACTAACCAAGGGTCATTATATCTTAGTGTCATAGAAATCGATCGACATATGTGGATACACCAAGCATTTTATAATTCTGACCATTTTAATTTCACGTGTTACATGGAGTTCAGCAACATGTATGATCGACATATGTGGATACACTAAGCAATTTTATAATTCTGACCATTTTAAGGTCGCACGAGGTCACAAAGGTCACATGAGGTCACCAACATGTGGGACACTAACCAAGGGTCATTATATCTTAGTGTCATAGAAATCGATCAACATATGTGGATACACTAAGCAATTTTATAATTCTGACCATTTTAAGGTCGCACGAGGTCACAAAGGTCACATGAGGTCACCAACATGTGGGACACTAACCAAGGGTCATTATATCTTAGTGTCATAGAAATCGATCAACATATGTGGATACACCAAGCATTTTATAATTCTGACCATTTTAAGGTCAATGAGGTCACCAACATGTGGGACACTAACCAAGGGTCATTATATCTTAGTGTCCATAGAAATCCAAGGGTTTGCGATTTTTTTGATTTTTTAAAAAAATCAAAAATCGGATTTTTTTGATTTAAATCGATTTTTTGATTTTTTTAAGTTTCATAAATATGGAATTATCCACGAATTTCTTCCAAAACATGGAAATCTAAACCGCGAATCATTATATATACTATTTCCCTAAAACACTAGTCCTAAAAATTAACATGAACCCTACCTGAAGCTGGTTGTGGACAGTATTTTGGAATTATGCCCATTCAAAATATTTATTTCGGAACTAAAAAATGAAATCTCTTTCAAAAATCATGCTGGTATACTCTCTGATTTTTTTTTTCTGAAAGAAATCTCCAATAATATTGGATATTAAACTCTCCCATTAAAATCCCCCGTACACCTAGAAACTTTCCCTCAGAGAAGTCCCAGTTTATATTTCAATATTCTCACAGAAAAATCCCCAGTGGCAGTCAACATTGGAAATTCCCAGTCAATGACACTATAACATTGGAAATCCAAATAAATATATTGCTAAAAACACTATGTAAGGCAAGGACAAAGTGTGACCCATTGGTACCATTTGGAGAGACAAGCATCCAAAACAGCTACAGGATGTCGGGCAAAATGTAAGATCTGTGGGGGCATGAAATAAGTTAATTGGGAAATGATTAAATGTACATCAACTGGCTGTTGTTGGCTTTTACATGAGTTGTTGCAGTTATTGAGGAATTTTTGTTCTCAAAAAATTATCCAACTTTTACAAAAGGTCATCCTAGTGGCGCCTACTGAAAGGTCTGGGGGCATTTATTAGGTCAAATATGGTTACGTAATACTGTAAATAGTTGTCACTAGTATCTACAAGAACTTTGATTCGATTACAAAAAGAAAACTATAAAGAAACTTTTAATTTAGATCACAAACATCAAGGTTTTCAATCATGATATTTTTTAAAACATAAATTTTGTCATTGTAACATGTAGAGGTATCTGAATGCTTAAAAGTGGTTTTAATTAAATCTGTGATTTTGATATAAAAGTAGTTGATTAAAAGTCTTTAAAACCTGTCTTTAACACATTTATTTTGTCAATTATTTGGTTTTACAAAAAAAGTGATTTAAATAAAAAATCATTTGATTTAAATCGCGATTGTAAATCACTGATTTAAATCAAGATGATAAATCGGCAACCCTGATAGAAATAGATCAACATATGTGGAGACACCAAGCCAATTTTATTAATTCTGATCAATGTTAAGGGTAATGAGGTCACCAACATGTGGCGACACTACCCAAGGGTCATTCTATATAAGTTTCATAGAAATCGATTCGGGAATATGTGGATTACACAAGCCCATTGATAAATGTTATAATTCTGATTCAATTTAAGGTCACATGAGGTCACAAAGGTCACATAAGGTCAACTAACATGGGGGACACTAACCAAGGGCCACTGTATCTAAGTGTCATGAAAATCGATCGATATGTGGATACACCAAGGCAATGTTATAATTTGACCAGTTAAGGTCACAAGGGTTCACATGAGGCGTCACAACATGTGGGACACTACCACGTGGCATTTATATTAAGTTGTCATATTAAATCGATCAACATATGTGGATATTTTAATTCTGACCATTTAAGATCAAATGAGGTCACCAACATGTAGGACACTACCCAAATGGTTCATTTTATCGATAAGAGTCATAAATCGATCGACAAAGGCTAGGTGGATACACAAGGAATTTTTAAAATTCTGACCAATTTAAGTCACATGAGGTCACAGAAGGTTCAAAGGTCACATGTGAGGTCACCAACATGTGGGACACTACCCAGGGGGTAGTAGTTATCTTAGTGTTCATGAAAATGATCGACATATATGTGGATACACCACAATTAATATCTCAAACATTTTGGGAAATTACCGCGAGATGACATTTGACCCTACTCGCGAGAAAGGTAGCTATGGGCACACCAAGACCATTACATGCAAGTGACATAACTGTGTGCATGTATGTGAAAAACAGCAGGCATTATGTTAGGGTTAACATTTGACCACAGGCAGATACAAAGACCCGTACATCAGGTTTTTGGATCTAACATTAATGTTTTTAAAACAAAATGTTCACATGTAGAACCCTTCTGACTTCCCCTTACAAATAAAAATCAGTGTGTAGTTGTAGCACTTATTTTTTCCCTAAGTGTAGTGTGTGTGGACACTGCGAGCTAACCTTCGCCAAATTGAGGGGGGATACAAACCTCTCTTCAGAGCTCTGATAAGTTATCAGACAAGACAATATGAATAAGACATTTTAAATTGTTCTTAGTGACTATATTACGATTTGATCGACTTGGCCGAACCTGCATGGGTAGAAAAATTACTACTGCAACCCCCCCCTCCTTTGCCGTATTGTAAAATAACGGGGAATACCTAGGTGACGTAATTAGGAAATCTACTACAAAACATCCACGGTCTTCAGAAGAAAATAATTACGTCGAGATTTCTTCTGAGCCGTATGTATCTATTGCGATATATTATACAACCAAAGGCCGGAAACACTGTTATTTGTCATACACAAGTTTAAAGGCATAATTTCTGTTCGAATGTTGCCATGCTTGAAACAGTAGGAATATATCGCGGGTTATTCATAACGGCCTTGCGGTTTTGTCTTTGCAAAGACCACGGGCCTGTAATATGGTAATTAGTATTGGAACTTGCGCATGGACCAAGGGATGGGTCGCTTTTTGCACAGGTTCGTTGTATTGTTTGTTCGTAATAACTTTAATACATATGCAGATTGTTTAACACCCCGGGTTTACACTGGACTTTTTTTAATGAAGATTGTACAAGAATCCCAACCACACTCTCGAAAGGCGTATAAAACGGGCAATTGACCCAAAATGTCCCATAGTAACAGCTAGGCCAACTCGGCCTCTGCTACTGCTATCCACGTGGCGAGTGGTTCGGTGCATTTCACAGGCATAGCCTCGGGGGACGGGGAAAAAGGTTCCCATCCCACGCGCACGCGGTTGAAATTGATAACATATCGCTTGCATTGTACAATATTCCACGTTTCGTTTGATTGTCACACTTACATGCACAATCTTCGTGAAATGTGCATCTATTTAACGTAAATAAAAACAATTGAAATGATGCTAAATATTAACACAATATTTCATTGTCCATACACGAATGTTTATCAATTCGTGTTTGCTTCAATGCTTGTTTCAGTTGTGATGCGGGAGCACCACGGGGGGTCACGTTGTGTTCTGTGAACCTTGGGCCAAAATGGTGACCAATGACACGCTGGATATAGCAACAATGTATATATGCAAATCGGGAAAAAACCATTGCTTCAGGTAGGGATGTACCACAAGCTACCAAACAAGAACGAAAAAATTGCGACATCTTGCAAACCTCAAATCACGTACAAATAGCCATGATATAGTACACTATGAAGTTAATAATAGTAACAATAATAACTTCATGCAAAGAGAAACAGGGATCCTAAAAAACATTATTTCGAATTCGACCCCTTTTCCATCCTAGTATATTGTTATTATTATTCATTATCCTTATACTGATTCAAACACCCTTTATTATTAAAATGGTATATTCTTCACTTTCGTAGCCCGACAGTTATAAACTCGAGGATGTTAAGAGGTGTGGCAATCATGCAACGGGGGGAACCTGCGTGTCAGATGCCAACAGCCTGAGGCCCGAACATACCATTATCAAATAAAAAAAAAAATAAAATCGCCACGAACTCCCCCTTCGATAAAATGAACAAAAACACTTACAATAAATAATAATATCATGAAAAACTCCCTCTACAAATATAAAAATAAATCTATTACTAAAATAAACTAACATTAAACAAAAAACATAGGCACAACTCCGAAATAAAAAATTAATATTGCCAGAGCTATCGCACATGCGCATGGACAAGGGGAGTGCGAACCTCCCCTAACAAAACTTGGTTGCGCCCACATAATAATCATTTTACAAAACCGCCTGCTGCAAAATTCATAAGCGGGTGCATACATCCGGGGCATACATCCTTGAAGAATGGATTTGTTAGTAACGTAAATATAATCTAGTACACAGTGCAACAAATCGCGTTTCGACGGCCGCCGTTCGATACTACAACAAACCACATACGTGAGTTGCTCTGAATCTGGGTTACGGTGTTACACATGCGACAAACACAAAAACAAACGGGGAAAATAACACACTTCTAGGCCGATGTGCTTACGAAATTCATTCAGCTTGAAGAGCACATACCACACTTTCACACGACCCAATTTGACAAATATGCTCAATCGAGGGCAACGGAGACACGCCTAGATTTTTCGCCCGCCTGCCGAATCGGTTTACGATTAGATTAGCTTCATCTCATGAAGCTAAAAAATAGAGTGTCTGGTTTATAAAACTACAACAGTACACTTAATTGAATCCTTGTTCCATTTTCCGCAGGGCCACTACAAACAAATTTCTGTCTGCATGGGACCTTCAAAAGGAAGTGACTAAATTTTCTGTCAAATTGTGCATGAGTGACACCATCACAAGCAAAATTTAGCCACAAGGTCCTTACAGCTGGCCCAGTATTTTGACACACTCTGGTGCCATTGCAAATCTGGGCATGTATTTGAACCTTTTTTGTATAAATTTGGGTGTTTGTTTGTTTATTTTCCTTACTTTGAAAATTTTCTTGCAGTGTCAATTTTTTTCTGGGCATGTGGTCCCATGGTCCTGGGGATTTTGAGGCCTGTTTTTCGTTCCAAATTGTCACGTCTCCAGAAAGAATTTATGGCAGAAGGCATGCCTGCTCTGTGTATGAAATAGATTCCATCTTTATGAGACTTATTTTGCAAGAGTACTTGGCTGAAATAATTACACAGTTTTGAACCTATGCGAATCTGTCTTTGCTTTACCGATGAGAAATTTTCCGTTCACATGGCAGGACGTGACGTAGGTTTGTCACGTCCAGCTGCTTTAGTTCTAATATCTTGTAAAATATAGGTTCTGCAAATGCTATTTTATACGTATGTTTAAAGTTGTTGCATGGGCTTGTGAATGAAAAGGTAACTTTGAGGTGTTGTCAGTTTTAGTCTGTTTTCAAAAAATGGTATTCCGTTCACAATGGACATTGTCATGTCCTGCACAAGCAGTAAACAAGCAACCAGACAAACTACAGCTTTTGAACATTAGAAAAGCATAAGGGTTAAACAAATAATTGTTTTATGTGAATTAGTTGAAGTACTTCCTTGTAAAAGCATAAAAATAGGTTTTTGTTTTTAGTTAATGGCCAAAAGATAGCATTTTAGGTCCAAATTCCATTCACATGTCACGTCCTGGCACAAACACTTAAGGCTTATTTTCTGCAAATTCACGAGTGCAATTGCTGCAGTGTCACACACGTCTTTACAACTAGGAGTAAATTAATCTATGGAAAATAACTCCACTCTACTATAAAAATAACTTTTTTATGTCAAAAACCTGTTTTTGGCCAAAAATGGAGGTAAAAGTGTTATAAAGCGGCCAAAATTTAAGCTTAAATGTTCATATTTCAGCCAGAGTGCCAAAAACTGCATTGTAAGAAATAAAATATTAAGACAAGGTCTAATTCTTTTGGTAATATTAACATAATTCCCATTTCAAATTATTGTATTTCACCACCAAAATTGCTCAATTTTTAACTTTCTGATCAAAAAAAGAAATAAATAAAAGGAGAAAGATTAGCTCCAGAAACCTATTTTTTTCTTTAATTTATCACTTGTTACGCACACAGGAAATAAAAATGAAAGTTGTTCTGTCTTTGAAAAAATTACCCCCTGCGGTTGACAAAAGTGCATCTACCATGAACAGCCTACCAGGGCAATTCTAAGTGATTGGGAGGTGGGGGGGGGGGGTCTGTGGCAACCACCCCCTTTAGGAGAGAGCTACAACATGCCTAGTACGACCAGGAATATCACCATTACACTTGATTGTGGGACCAATAGATAGCTATGGTCTCCTCTATATTGATTTGAATTGACTTTACTCGCAAACATGGGGAGTTGATAAATGCCTTCTACAAAAACAAATCCAAATGTAAGCAAGTTAATCCTGGAAAAATGACAGGGGCTGCAAAAAAATACCCCAGACACTTAGTGCCACAATTTCCTAATAGAACAACATTAATGGCAGCTCCTCTTTCAATTGATAACAATGAGAACCCAAACATCACTTTTAGAATCTACGTCGAAATGACGTCATAAAGTTGAGCATCTGGTCATGTCAGAAAACCACAATTTCCATGTGCACAAGGTGGAATAGGAAATTGTTTTTCACCAAAACGGTTAGGAATAGTCAAGCTGGTTTTGGCTCTACTGATGGGTAATGACTAGTGTCATATATTTAAGAGCATTTTCGTGCTATAATAATGAGTTGTAATTGCAATTATCAATTGTCCACCCTATATCCAGTTTTTCCGACTTTCCTCAAACTTATGGCTTATGTCAGTAATAGTGACGTCATCATTGGGATCTGTTGGTACTTATTTGATACCAATGGAAAGAAGAAGAAGAAACTCTAAGATCATGTGTATCAAATTATAGGAATCGGATGTTCAGTAAAAAAAATCACAGCGGGTGGTAGTCACCCCACCCCCTTTGGGAGTTTTGTTACAAAAATGGCTTAGGTAGACGAGGGTTAATAATGATTTAAAAATCGGGTAAATCCCCTTTAAAATATCCACTTTCCACCAAAGTGATGTTGTATGGTGTCTATTTGAAATCAGCACCCTCAAATTGACCTAAAACACTTTTTAATCTTAAACCGTTTTGTCAAATTAGTGTATCCTGCGTATGGTTTGATAACGCTATATTTTAATAAAAATAAGAAAAATCGGGTAATTCCCCTTTAAATCCCACTTTCCACCAATTTGGTGATTTTGTATGTTGTCTATTTGAAATCAGCACCCTCAAATTGACCTAAAACACTTCTTAAACCTTCTAAGTCAAATTAATGGATCTTTACGCATGGTTTGATAATGCTATAGTTCAAAAATATAAGGAAAATCGGGTAATTCCCCCTTAAAATCCACTTTCCACCAACTTGGCAATTTTGCATGGTGCATATTCGGAATCAGCACCCTCGAATTGTCCGAAAACACTTCTCAAACCTTTTAGTGTATCTTGAGTAGGGTTCCCTCAAATGTGTCACCTATGGATCCCCTACTAACAGCAAATTGGGCGATATTCACCCTAAAAATCACACACACCATTTTTGTTAAAACTTCGGATTATAGTACATATTATATCACCTTTTAATCCATCAGTAATGATTTTGTAAAAATCCAAGTTCAAAGTGCATAAATCGTACTCAAAAGCTGCTGGATTACTTTCCAATGGCATTTTGGATGTGCATCGCCATATTTGCTCTTACTGCTCATGCTCAGAGCTTTTCGGCGTTACTGCGCATGTGCAGAAGCCACCGCTTCACATTTCAGATTAATACGCGTCGCAATGTCAAATTCTTCGGTCACTCCTTATAGAAGTTATTGTTTTTTAAACCTTTGTATCCAGAAGATGAGGCTATAGTTGGGTACAAATTATATGCAAATGCCTTATCACTCATTTTTGGACTATATTTCAAGATGGTGACTGGGGATTTCCCTGAAGTTGATGAAACGGAATGATTTTCTGGCAATGGTACGTTTCTCAAAATGTGATTTTCTTTTCAACAAAATCACAACTTGTACCTAATGTAGCAGAAAAAGTGTGCGATGAAAATTTTTTTGGTGCGCTGAGATTTTAGATATTCTGTCGGTCGCACATCCGGGTATTTGCTCCAGTTATTGCACTTACTCCCCAAATCTGGACTGAAACTTTGCATTGGAGTATATGGAGAAATTATACTTTTCGAAAATTCTTTCAGCTTTGACATGATGGTTTAAAATTTTCTTGAAAGGTGATTGAGAGAATATCAAAATGCACAACATATAAGAAGTTGGAATTGATTTGTAAAAGGATTAGGCTAAAGCCCCAAGTTTTCCGCGTTGCGTG
>JAMKCH010040495.1:0-13066 GCA_023653785.1 Ophioderma brevispina | reverse complement strand
GAAAATTAATGTAGCGCGAAAATTTCCACTTTACAGTATTTCAGGTGACATACAAAGGTGGGAGAACTCTGCAACTCTTCTTAATGCATGCATACATGTCCAGTGGCATACGCAAGGGGTGTCCAGTGTCTGGGACCACAGATTGCCATAAATTTACTAAGACACATGGTGCGGTGGCCCAGGCATTGGAGATATAAGGGGTTTGTTTCTGCTGGAAATTGAATTGCAAAACTTGGGGATTGGAGAAATTTTACATTCAGTCAGACCCAGAATCAAAATCCTTCATATGCCACTGTACGTAGATGTCAGTAGTTTTTGGGTATCAGGCCACTACCAACAGAGATACAATATCTTTTTGATTGGCTCTTTACAGGATGACATGAGAGCCCTGTGAGGAACCAATCAAAACAATGCTTTATATATCTCTGTGCAAACCGTGCCACCATTCTTAAAGGATCTGATTTGCTCATTGCATATTATCTTCCAAGTAATCACTCAAAAGCTTCAAAATAGTGCTTACATGCCAATAGCTAGTTTATATAGTCCATGTCTCTATTTCACTATCTTTGTGCGTCAGTGCGAGATTTGTTGATCGCAAGAGTGAACCGCTCGTGCTGACTTGAAGTGACGGCGATTTTACGTGCACACGCACGCACAAAGACGGCATTTCTCTATGCAGGCCCGTACGCAGGGGGGGTGCGGTCGCACCCCCCCAAATTCCACAAAAGGGGAAAAAGGTCCACTTTTTGCCTATTTTTGTGATAAAAAGGTTCAAAATTAAGGGAAAATATGACGAAAAAGTCCACTTTTTGGTGATAAGATGTTCAAAACGTCCAAAAATGGTCCATTTTAGGGGGGTTAGGTCCATTTTCCAAAAAAAGTCCACTTTTTCGAAGACCCACACCCCCCGTAAAAAAAATCCTGCGTACGGCCCTGCGGGCATAAATGTTATGACATCACTGCACAGAGGAAGAGACACAGACTATAGTGCCCAGGGTTTAAAAAGTATGAGTGTTGGCTGATATTAGTCATCTGTGATCACTGGTAATATATTGGTTGATGGAATGTTGATAAGAAGCTCTTTAACCCCTGAGACCTACCAACTTTCTTACAGTAGCTCTGAGTGGCTCATTACATGCCAGGGGGCAACTCCCATCTTTGGGGTGACGTGCATTGTAAGGCTGTAAGAGACCCCCCCCATTTTCACACCCCACGCTGTCACCCAAAGACCCCAATATTTTTTTGGTGTCGTCTGTCAAGAAATTTGCAGAAGGCACATAGGGATTACTCTGGTCGTATGCCGGTGTGTCTGTGGTCAAATGTTAACCCTTATATATTGCATCGCCGTATAGGTTCCGTAAGGGCTATGATGAATGTAACTTGTGGAAATATGGGGGTGGGGGTAGGGTGACATGTTGGTAACCTCCATGTGACCTGTGGCAGTCAAAATGTTAACCCTTAATATATTGCCATGCAGTCGAGTTCCGTAAGGGCTACGATGATGTAAGCTGGTGGAAAGGAGGGGGTGGGGTGGGGTGGACATGTTTGTGACCTCATGTGACCATTTTTGCCCCATTCACAACCGCGATGGCAGACGATACTCCTTCGGTCCTGGATTGCTGTATTTTCCCCCAAAGCTCCTTATTTTTTTTGCAAAATTTTGACTGTTCATTCAGAACTTCTATTTTTGGGAAATTTTTAAAAAATTCTAATTTCTAAAAAAACACCCTTTGGGGGAAATTTTGCAAATTTGTCACCTGAAACCAATTTGGGGGCATTTTGGCTGTCTCTCACCCAAAGATCCCTATTTTTTTTAGTCCTCTACGTTTCGAGCGCCGCCTTACACCCATATCCCATTTCATAAGTGATCCCCCCCCTGGAATTACGTGACATACCCGAGTAACCAATCAAAATAGACCTTCTTATAACTGTATTCACTCAAGTTTCATTCCTTATTGCGTCATTGCATGTGTGGGATAAAAGTTTCTACATCAGTTTGGTATTGAATAGCACCTTCAACTTCAGCTTTGTCCAATTTTGAGAATAATCTATACTCCCATCTCTCTATACCTCGGTGCAGTGATGTCATCACCCGCAGCTTTTTGCACCCATTAAAAGTGCCTTTTCCGATATCTTTGGTCACCTTGATGAAGTCAAGTGCACCCAATACTTGTGCAAGCATCAATCTCACTCTGACATCACTGCACAGAAGTCGGGAAACTAATCTAGTAATTATACATCTGTTACTTTACCAACTTTTGTCCCCGCCGCACAAGTTCGGAACGGGGACTATGTAAGAGCAGCGTCCGTTCGTCCGGCCGTCTGTGATAAAAATGTTTAACCCTGTTGTCACGATTTTATCTGGAGTTCCGTAAGGGGCGACAATGATGCAACTGGTGGAAAGAAGCGGGTGATGAGTTCTTGCCTGATTAGAATTTTGAGCGTAAATATGTTAAGTAAGTATCTAATATGCATATTTAAATGAAAAAGTTTCCTGCAAGGCCTTTGTACAAGTTTTCTGGAGTTTCGGTAAGGCGTATAATGAATGTAACTTGTGGAAGGAGGCGGGCTGAGAGTTCGACCTGATTAGATTTTGGGTGTATATCGGGCAAATTGAGTATAAATGACCTCAAATTAATATGCAAAAATCAGCGTAATTGCTATATTTTTCAATGGGGGTACATCGGATACTCAAATTCCTGCGCTGCATGTAAGAATATCCATGGGGCACATCTTTTTTGCATATGAAGTAGTGCGGCAATAGTTATGCAAATTAGCTCACTTAAATATGCATCACTTGCTGTATCTCTGAAACGTTACGTCGGATATGCAAAAATTCCTCGCTACATGAGACCTCTATCCCTAGGGGGCGGGGTTTGGGTGTTTTGCCGGGGTGGTTTGGGTGGGGGGTGGGGTGTTGTCAGAGTGTTGGGGAGGGGTGGGGTGTTTGGGAAGGGGTTGGGTGTTGAGGGGTGTTGGGGAGGGGTGGGGTGTTGCAGGGTGGGTTGGTTGCATGTTGTTGGGAGTGGCATTGCATGTGTTGGGGAGGGGGGTGTTGCCGGGGGTGTTGGGGAGGGGGTATGGTGTTGGCGGGTGTTTGTGGGAGGGTATTGTGTTGCGGGGTATTAGGTAGGGGTGGGGTGTGGGGAGGGGAGGCGTGTTACGGGCTATTGGGGTGGTGTTGCGGGTGGTTGAGGAGTTGTGGCTGTTGGTGGAGGGGGTGGGGTTTTTGCGGTGTGTTGGGGAGGGGTGGGGTTTTTGCGTGGTATTGGGGTACGTTGGGGTGTTGTAGTTGCATTTATCTCATGTTATGATTCGCGACATTCGGCGGGACTAATTTTAACATCGCGTAAATACTAGTTCGCCTTGTTCTTTTCCGTTTTTCCTACATGCAACAGTTGCCCGTTGTCTGTTTACTTGTTTACCTGTTATATACATAATGCCTTTCGGCAAACTGTACTAGGATGTTATGATCAGGAATATAGCCTGAGCATTCCGAACAGGATGACGATAACCAGTCCCGAGGGTCTACAGAAGGTGAATTACCAGGATATGATGGCGTCTTGATGTTGACACTCGCAGAGGCAAGTCAAGAGCATCCCACAATGCACATTGAGGGGATGATGGGTGATGAACTCAACACATCACATGCATTGTCAGCGTAACATTTAGTCAATGGATTGTTCAGAATTTTGTATTTTGTAATATTAGTAAACACATAACTATTTTCTCAGTATACATGTACACTCTGTCCAGTAGTTTTATTTCTCCTTTTTGCGTGTGCTGCAGTGTACGCAATCACATACGCGCCTGTTTTGGATCGTACAAGCGACCGTGATTGGTTGATCTAAAATTATCTGTTGTTGTTCAACTTGTTGCTATGCATTACCGTGAATTGGCTTGCGTACTGTCGTGACTTAGACGCGCGCAATTAGATAAAAAGTAAACATCTGGATACCGTATAGATGGTTGATTTGCAGGGAAAAAAGAACAAGAATCCTTCCAAATGGCATTTTTAATCAAAAGTTTGCAATTTCAAGAGGGATTGTTGATTTTAGATTAGCCCCAGGGTGTGCGGCTTATAGTAATTCACAGATAGGGCTATTCTAGTGATTTCGTACACCCCTTAATTTGATTCAATGAGTCCATCCAAAATAGCCATGGAATTTTTCATGAACAGGAGAGTGGTTGTGCATGGTGAACCCCATAAAGCATTATTTGAGATCTGCGATGCCAAGTTCGTTCGTTAGTTCGTGTCCACAAGTCATTCCTATGGCTTGTGGTGTGTCAGGATTTGTTCAACTGTTTGTAACTGATCAGGGCCGCGTGTATCTATGACACGGACGCTCTAACATGGCCCGCATTTTTTTAAGCTGGGGCGGATGGGGAACGTCAGGGGTTTCCACCCTACTCTATTCGACACTGACTGCCAGATGACATGTACCATGTTGTGACTCTCTGATAACGGGAAAGCAAGGCTAACGTCCCCCCGAAGGAGGACGGGCTGCCTTCATGATCATTTGCCCACTTCCAAGGGAACCCATGGAGGAGAGCGGTATTCTGTATTTAATCAATAAGCTCGTATACAGATTAAATCAAGATTGAGCCCCGAGTGAATCCAGAATTGACCCCACCGGGATTCGAACCCGGGATTTTTGATTGGTTATTTTGCGCATAGGCAAAGGGCACCCTACCACTAGACCCGCTCTCCCACGCGATGCAAGTGAAATGCTTTAACAGCTTAATAATGACAAGATGGGTTTGCATAATTTTGCACCATAGGTGCTTCGTGCTACCTGTATATCCTTAGCAAGTTGGGGACAAATCAATCTGCATGCAATTTAGGTTGGACTTAACTTGAGACTTGAGTCTCAGTTATTGATTGCAGGGTACATTAAGTACCTCTGTCATAGTCCCACAATCGTATCTGCAACGTCATTTATCAGATACAGATTTCCAGATTAATGACCTCTTATCATAGGCATAGGGTTCTTTTTCCTCTCCAAGGTAGAGTGAGATTCTCTGCGCGGGTGTGCTATTGTAAGTTGGATATAGTGTATCCCAGAGAATTGGGGCTGCAATTATGATATCGAGGGTATGCAAGAAAAACCCATCTGCAATAGCTGCAGTTGTCTTCTTATACGTGGATTACCTCCAAATCTAACACCTGTCAAGCTATGCAGATGGGGTCTTTTTGCCCTAAACCCTTGCTATGGCAACCCCCCCCACTCACCACACTTGTCATAGTTTTCCCTGTGTATTTCCTTAAAGTGGGAGCAAACTCAGTGGAAATGGTACAAGCCATGATCTTCTGCCCATCGTCAGGCACCAAAAAACGTGCCCAATGCCATGTGGTAATAAACATTTATCACTACACATTTAGTCAGTATCGGGGACAAATGTCTAATCAAAAAATCTCCATTTTTTCAAGTGCAATCAAAATAGCCAGTACTGAATAATTTTTAGAATTGCACTACATGTACAAGGCCAACACTGATATTTTGAGGATGCTTTCCTACCAATGCCAAGCATTCTTTTTGTAGCAAGAATTTTAACTTTGTATATACTTGGGTAAAATATGAATAGCTAAAGCATTGTATAGTTGTGTATCTTGTCAAATATTTAATATAATTAGGCCAAGAAAAAAGTTTGTCTTAGAAGACCGCTCGCATTAGGTTTAAAATTGCTTTTGACCGCATAATTTTTTTTTAGGTTTACTCACTTTAAATTTTTTTTGTAAAAACTTTTCAGAAAAAAAGCAAAAGCGGCCGAAAAAATTGAAAAAGTGGTCCAAAAATGCATTAAAAAGAAAAAAACCATAAATATTAAAAAGAGGGAAACATGTGAAAAAATCCATTTCGCATTAGCCTTTTCTAAAAAAAACAAAAACACACCTTTCCGCATTGCATTTTTCACATTTCTTCTGAGCCAACTTTTTTTGCCTTATAGTCCTGATTTTTTTATTTTTGTACCTCCATACATATTGTCGAAGGTATGGTTGTCATTCAGATCAGGCCGTTAATGATATCGAAAATTTAAAAAGCCGAAGATGTAATGGTGTACATGCAGATGTAATATTTATTGTCAAGTGCCATTTTTTGCTTTTGTTTGCAAATTTGGAATAGTAATGTAAAATTTTATTTTTTCCTATCCAATTTAATTTATAAAATGTAATGTGCGCTGACAGCATGTTGTCCGGCTATGCCCAGAAGGTACACCAAATTTGCTAGATTCACTAAATCTGTGTAATCCAATCTATCTGACACACTTTTGCCTTTAAGAGGCCCAGCGGATCCATTACGTTGCACTCTCTATTCATACGCATAGTATAGGTGCTATGCAACCTTTAATATTGTACGTTGATTGTTCTGGTTCACATCAACAAAAGGATCAAATCTTGTGATGGTAACTAATCTTCATCTTTGTTTCGAAAAAGATGATGGTACCAGTGGGCGTAACCAGCTTTTTTTTAGGGGGGGAGCAAATTGGGGCACCTAGATTTTCAGGGGTGGCAAGCCTATATTAAAGGTGTGTTAGTATAGTGTCTGGCCTCTTTAAATCAATGAGTTTTCAGGGGGTGCAAGAGGGGGGCAAGATACCCAACAAGGGGGGGCTTCTTGCCCCCCCCCTCTGGTTACGCCACTGTATGGTACCTTTAGATACTTGCCTGCAAAAATTTGGACTGGGGAGGGAGTTCACTAACATATTTCCCTAAAATTTTCTGATTTCCTGCACTATGTTAAGCTTTCTAGCAAAAATGTTTTTGATACAAAAATGTGACCTTACTAGAGGAGCAATTCAGCCTATGATTTAGGCAATCAAAATCGCCTTTTATTTCAAGGCACAATCTATTGTGGGTCTTATCTGTATGAATCACTACATCTGGACCCAATTTTGGATGCCCCAAACTCTGGTTCACCTTGAGTTGTGCAAAGTCAAGGAAATCGACGAAGAATGTGCAAGCACCAGGGATTTAGGGTTGAAAACAGTACAACAATAGCTCTCCTAACTTTGGAGATAGGATATCTTATTGTATCGAGTCCTTGAAATCATCTGGTTTGCCTTGTTGCATTTTTTTTTTTTAAAAGTCTAAATTCAAACTGCATGATATGAAGACCTTTAACCCTCGTCTCAGGTTTTTTACCGGCTGCTAAAAACCCCTTTTTTTGGTGCCAAATTATTTATGTAATTGTCAATTGACAGTTTCACTCCTTTTCCATCAAAAAAAAAAAACAAAAAAAAAAAAACAATCATCCACCGGGGTATAGATAAGATACAGGGTGATCCCAAAGTGATGGATGGGGGGTGCAACCACCCCCCCCTTTGGAAGGAAGTACCAACATGGCCTAACACAACACAGGAACATCACAGACACTTTAATTGGTACCAATAGATAGCTATGGTCCCCTCTTTCCATTGACCAAAATGATTACCACATGCCTAACATTACGCAAGCAATGATTCATAAAGTTTAGCATGTCGCAACTGCCATTTTCATAACACACCTTGAAAAATTCAATTTTTCGCCAAAAAGGTTAGGAACTCAGATTTTGATGTGGTTTTTTACTCTCCTTGATGGGAAATGACTAGGTTTTAATATAATGACAGCATTTTAGAGCTATAATAAGGTGTTGAGTCGCTAAATTGCGAAATCCCAATTTTCCACCCATATCAGTATTCGTACTTTCTCAACATCATGACTTCATGCTGATTTCATAATGTAGATGTGGGTACTTATTTTAGTACCACGGAAAGAAGAAACTCTAAGCTATCCTTTGGTACCAAATTTACAAAATCTGTGTTCAGTAACGAAAATCACCCCCCCCCCCTTCAGGAGTTTTGTTACAAACAATGGCCCAGGTAGACGAGGGTATACAGGCAGACTCAGAGATTTCAATATATCTTTGTGGTGTACAAATGAAAAATGGTCATTAAATTGAAGCGACTCACCTGAACAGCTTAGTTCCATAGTTTTAACCTGAATCGGACTGTTTTGTTTGATGTAGTAAATTCAATTAACAGTACTATTGATCTGTGTATATAAAATGTTATAACCTTTGACGGACATCAGTTTTCGAGCTTAACTATCCACAATGATCAGTATATGGTCAAGCATTTTTTGCAAAAAAAAAACAAAGAAAACCATGATTAGAAATTGAGGTTGGCCTCCCAAGGAAACTCTAAGTCAGCCTTTAGGCCTGTTTGTTATCATAACTAGAAGCCATATAATAATCCTGTTTACAAAAAACTAATTTATTCCAAGTGTTTAATTATGTTTTTTTTTTTTATTATTACATTATATAATACAATTCCATTTTAGGCAAACCCATGAGTTTCCAAAGGGTTTGTTATAAGTTGTTTGCAGTTGTCAGTATAACATGTATATAAAGTTTGTCCTCTTTAAATATTAAATGTGGGTGACCCGATCGATAACTTCTTTATCCCATCAAACTCCAGAAAAAAACTCAATTTGATCTCATACCCCCATTTAAATTAAAGCCCAGGAAATGTGTTCTTTCAAAGTTAGCAAAAACATCCCCAAATGTGTGTTGACCACACCAGCTTCATATACACGTTTAAATGGGCCATTTAGTACCCTTTTTGCAATACCTTAAACCAAAATTCTCAATCGTATGTTTTGTGAGATTTTCCACTTGCGGGAGAAAACAACATGGAAAATTATACCATGATCTGGTCTACCACCTTTAAGGTTAGACAGTGATTCTGCTTTTCATGTGGCCGTGCAACAAGTTGTATATGCATGTTATTATTCCCACAAAAGCAATTTTTTGTTCAAGGTTGTTTTTTTCTTTTATAAAATCTCAATTTTACTCACAATGTCACTTGGGCCCTTTATTGCCCTCGCACAATCCTTTTGTTACACATCTCGCCAAAATGTTACATTTTGCATACTTCGAAAAAGTACTATTTTTAACGTGAAGGCACCCCTCAATCTTGTTACAAATCCAGATTTTTTTCATGTACACAATAGGGTCATTGGGATGGTTGTTTGAAGGATGCGGATCAGAAATTTTAGGTGGAGAACCCTCTGGGACGTTTTTGTAACAATGGAGTAACATTAAATACGACCATTTGAAATGGTCCAATTGTGTAGTACCCCAATAGCCTTGTTATCAGTATCAAAAACGAGTACAGGTATAACTTACGTAAATTGTCGTTGCCGAGCAAGCTCGTGCGCGGAGTGCCCCATCTCCTCTTTCCTTTATCGTTTGGGCCAGACTCTCCTCATATTATTTTTGCTGTGGGGGGTTCGCCACTCTCCCGCACAGCGAGTCTGTTACTTTCCCAGTAATGAATAATGCTGTACCCATTTAATACACCTGGGTGGAGAGGATTAATTAAAACACGGTAAAGCGTCTTACCTAACTCAAGGGCGCAACACGTTGGCCCCATTGGGACTCGAACCCATGATCTTTGGAGTGTAAGGGCGAATGCTCATCCACTGGACCACCTGCCCTTTATAACTTAAAGGCCGACTCAGAGATTTTCCCAGTGAGGGGCGCCCTCAATTTTCAAACAAATTTTGTTTTTGCATGTACATAATGCTGTCCTCATACTAATCAAGTGTGATAGCTAAGCTCAAATAGCAGTCCCTTCATAAGAAAATCACTACAAATCTTTGTTTAAAAATTCCGGATTCAGGAAATTTTGTTATACCATATTCTATGGCATGTTTAATAAACAAACCTGTTACCTTCCTGCCTCAAACGAAACTCTACTCCGATTCATCGCATCAAACTTGGAATGAGCAATCTGAGTGACTATCTTGGTTCTCTATTTTAATTAATATATTAAAAAATTATATTCAGAAATCTCTGAGTCAGACTTTAATTCTATTGTTTTCCTACTTAATATGAGAGCCCTGGCACTTGCACTTTTGGATGGTTGAGTAAGAATACAATAATGTAAAGGCTAGTTACTAGCTAATATTGATGGTTACCCAATTAAAAAAACGGCAATTTTTTTGGTTTATATTTTGAAATGGGATTTGAGGGCTCAAAATTTGAGAGGACGACAGTGAGAAAAGTACGGCCTGTCATCCGCCTAAAGACATGGAATATAACCTTAATACAACAGGTACTGCCTATTAACTTTAACTCTGCAACTGGCAGTATGATCTTAAATCTATGTTCTATTCTAGCAGGCATTTTATTTCTATGCATGCAATTTGATATTCTAATGCAGGGCATTTTATAGCGTCCTTACAAGTATAACCAAGTATCACAAAAAAAACAGCGCTTAAGCATTTTAATTTTTAACAATTTTAGACCGAGACAAGCAACTGTACAATGGCAGCAGCTTACAGCGCCCTTTTGCTCCATCCAAACATTGACGAGACACACAATGGGTACAGTGACGAGCTTTTCATGTTCTTGGTCCCATATCAAATGAACCATGAGGAGGGTGGCAATTCTATGATTTTAATCAATAGCTCCTTTACAAATTAAACAAGAATTGAGTACCTAGAATAAATCCAGCAAAGTAGGGCCCAATGAGATTTGAACCAGGGTACCATTGGGTCCAAAAGGCAAGCATCTCTATACCGCTAGACCACGCCATTATGTAATGATCGGATTTTGTTGAAATTGTGCCAAATTGTTTGTCTTGCGTTATTAAAATGTTGGTGAAATTGGTTTGTGTTTCGTAAAAATGACCCAAGGGCCCTAATTGTCTATAGGGTTCCGAACAACCTCAAATGTATACAGAGCCCCAAAATTGAGTTAAAAATGACCAAAAGCATAATTTGACCACCAGTTTAAAAAAAACTATGAGCTTTGGACATTTTATGCCCAGGATCAGGGATGCTTGAATTCTTATTTATGCTGCCTCTTTTTTTTAATTCTCGAGAATGAGACAAATAACTGGATGGTTACATAGAACACACATTGGACCGTGTTTGATTCAAATTGACCACCTATTTTAAACAAAATGTCATCACATTGCCAGAGGTTGACCAGAAATCTGAGTCCACATCCTTCTCAAACTATAGCAAAAATATTCAAACCCACCTTCTCCCAAAAACTTAGAGAATGGGATCCTCATTATGGAACTACTTATCAAAAACCGACCTCAAAAATACTTTGAATACGACAACAATTCTTTTGGTATCAAATGGGATGATAATGCAGTAGGCATCTGGGAATACGAAATTAGTCAATCCTCAAAATTACAATGGTCCAGAGTGTCAGAATTTTTGGACAAGTTATTTTTATTGGCCTCATAGAAAACTACCGTAAGGACCCGAGTATAGTCCCACCCCTTTTAAGCTGAAAATACCTTGACATTTGGGGGTGGGATAGCCGAATCTTTGCCCGAAGACGGTGAGTGAAAATTGCTTGGCCTAATCGCCCATATACACTATACCGCCACTTCATGACTTCCGACTTTTGAAGACTCAGAAAGTTCAGAAAGGTGAAAAAATGCTGTTTTTCGAAGTACGTAAGTTCCCACACCTCTATTTTATTGAGTGAGAATTGCATCTTGGTAGAAACAACTGATATAATGTAACTTTAGTGATTTGTTTAGCCAAAAAACGGCAAAAAACGAAAAAAATAGTCGCGGGGAAAAACTTAACCAATTGGCATCAGTGTTGGCGGCGGTCCATATTGGTTTGCTGCCAAAAATGCCCTATGACCCTACACACGGCCTGTTCAAGTATTCTTTGTTCAGAAAACAAATTCCACCAAAAAACTATTTATGAATGCAATTATGAAACTGAATTAATTTTTATGGACATGTTATATTTATACTGAAATATGGAAAAAAAAGAGTGAAAAAAATATTGTAGAATCATGTCTGAGTGAAGTAGAAGCCTTGAGAGTGTTGACCCAGAAACATGGTCTTCTGCTGTGTTTCATACTCGTAAATGTATGTTTTCACAAACTTAATTGTTCCAGACATAATTAAAACATTCTTGATATGCTTATAACATTAAATATGAATTTCGATTCAGTGTGTTGGAAATGCACATTGGAATCAGGCTAAAAGGTTATTGTTTGAAGAGATAGGTTCCGATTATTGCAACCCCGTCCAGTGTAGCCAATTTTTTGGCAATGGGATAATAACGGATATTTAGAATTTTCTGAAATTTTTCCTAAAACTTAGGGTTGGGATTAATAATCGAGCATGGACTATACTCGGGTCAGTACGGTAATAGCAAAGTAGAAATTATCCCCACCAAATCTCTTAATGTCCCTTTAGTCCGAAAAAGTGGGTATTCTAGGAAGATCCTTCCCCGGGAAATTTTTTATTTTTAAATAAAGAAATGCATACAAAGGTATAAAATCTGTGGGAATTGTGAGTATCTACCTAGAAAATATGCATTTTTTTCCAGCCCTGGTTCTAAGAAAGCATGCACACAAGCTTTCCAATTAACAAGACCGACCTGATCATGAGTCAAACACTAACTGCTGCACCATCGTGTCCCCTCTATATTTGGCACATTGAATAAAATGTTTAATCATGGTATTTTCGATTCAACGTGAAAAAGTAATCTATTACTAGTTTTAAATGTTTTAACCACATTGCTGCATGCAGTCTTCTCTACAATTGGCTTTTCCATTTGACTTCCAACACTTATGAATATCAAAACCAAACCCCAGTGACTATTTACCATTGGCTGTTGAATAAACCAGGAAATTTTGTGGTCACTTTGGAAAATGTTTTAAAATTTCAAGGGGGATGGCAACAATTGGAAGTATAAGTTTTTCCATCTTGATAGAAGGGCCTTCAACCCCCAAAACCCTAATCTAGACCCTAAGTTTTGCAAACGATATTCAACCTGTAATAGCTTTTCCATATCACTTACTTGTTCTAAAATTAGAGTTCATCAAAACACTAATTCACTTATTGGCAGAAGTCTTTGTCACAACCAATTTTACTCCCTGCTTATTGAAGAAACCATTTTCATGGACCAAGATAGAAATCAACACCGATTCCTTAAATTATACCATTCTTTATTTCATATGGAAGAGGGGTAATTCAACATTGACCATGAACAATAGGGGCAAAATCCATTACAAAATGGAATTTAGGATTCTTCCTA
>JAMKCH010040494.1:0-30150 GCA_023653785.1 Ophioderma brevispina | reverse complement strand
TATTAAACACCGATTTCGAATTTTAAATCTTTCTTCAATCCCAATTTTAATATTTTTTATTTTTTTTTTAACAAAAATTATTTTTCAATCTTTGGTTTCAAGAGAGTTATGACAAAATATTGATATTTTCGTGGTCTCAAGTTTTGTTTGGGTCGGGACGGACGCGTACCTGCCTCCAAGAATCGGGAACAGTAGGGCCATATGGATTTTTGCCCGACAAAGGGACCCATAGCTTACCAGCAGAGATTTAACATGACAATTTTGCCATGTTTTCTTCACATTTTTACCTTTTTCGCCAATTTGTAAATTTTGGGCTTCAGATTGAGAATGGGGGGACTTAATTTTTCAACATATTGTATAAGATTTGGAAAGATTACCATACAAAATTGGCATTAAAAAGGTTCATACCAAAGACTAAAATTGAACCCTTATTTGGCGGCGTAAGAAAGAGTTACTGTAATGAGAATATGTGATAGATCCTAATTTAAAATATATTCTTTGCTCAAGGAAAAAAGGCATGTCCATTTCTCATACTCTGCCCATATATGATACGCACGTAGAACCTATACGATTTGTTATTTCCATTAATCCTAAAAAATGCTCAAAAGTTATTGATTGGTTGGATCTCCAAGCTAGACCTATATACACAAAGGCGTCACACAGTAGTAGTGACCCATATATGGGAGAGAATAAAAAGTGGACATGCTTTCCTCGAACCAGGATCCCTACGCGGAGGAAAAATTCCACAAGGGGCGAAAAGGTCCCCTGATTTCTTGATTTGTTGGATGAAGAGTCCAAAATTTATAGAGAAATTTTTACAAGAAAGAAATTTTTAGGGTGATGATATGTTCAAAAAGGACTGGGGGTTGATTCCTTATACCAAAAAGGTTCACTTTTTCGAGGTCATGCACCCCCCCTCCAAAAAAGTAATTCCTGCGTAGGGCCCTGCCTCGATCCAAAGAGTTAGCCTATCTTGTTACACTTAGACCTATAATTATTCTATCTTACAAGTTTCTTGTTTCAATCATTGCAGCCCAGGGCAGCGTAGGCCATTACCTCTATATATACAGCATTGTGGGTTCGGAGAGGCAAAAACGCGTGTCCAGGGAAAAGTCAGCCTGACCAATTAAAAAATCGCCCCGATTGAAGGGTAGCTCCAAAACTGCTGCTTTTCCTCAATTTCCCAATTTTGCGGCAATTTTTTTCCAAGGGTACTTGAACCACCCGCATGTCCCCCACGATTGACTAAGTCACTTAGTGGACCCTTTCCTCCGACCACCTCTATGCAACTGATTGGGTCTTTGGGAGTGGTAGTTCTTTGGCTGGCCCATGTTTCCTCCTTGCTCATTATAGCTAATGTTGGGGGAAAGTCTGATAGCTCCTGACTTAACACATTTAAGGCAGCTGTGAGGCCTAGTGAAGTGTGAATTTGTGACGGCGAAAAATCAAATAGGCTAAAGGAGATGGCCTTGGGAGAAAAATGAAAATGTCCGCTGCAGTTTTGCATGAGGTGATAGTGATCAACGCTTTTTATTGACTGCTCCCACTCAAAAAACAAAATTCCTAGCGGTTCATTTGCAGTAATGTTTACCTGGCTTCATAGCTCATTTTGAGATAGGGGGCCTAATCTTTGACAGCTCGTCATTTACACATGTGAGGCATATAAGACACATGATGGAGAAGCTTGGAGAACATATTGTAATGTCTCTGAAATATTGCGTTAATGGAAGAGTGATCACCCTTTATTGACCGTCCCATTCAAATAAGCCTAGCCGGTTGCCCGCTCGCTATTACCTGTAATTGTTATAGACTTCCTAGGGGTCACTGGTGTATACCTACAGGGGGCCGTCATTTTTTCTTTGTGTCGGGGCATGTTCCAAATATACCAGGGTGGGGGCAGCGTTTTTTTTTTTACATAAAACCGCAGGGGGTCATAAAATTATGTCATTGATATAGGGGAGGGACACCAAATTATGATAAGATAACTGAGAGCTCCCCAATGCACTCACACATGCTATTACACCCAATCTCCCAGGGTCCACCCTGGACCGCCCGTGCCCCTAAAGTGAGCCCCTCAACCCCACCCTCTGCCATGCTAACGTGCTCGGGGAGCAACCTTTAAAACCTCTTGCCCGAGGATCAAATACATTAGCAACCCCCCCCCCTTGCCGTTTCTCTCTGCTTTTTCTGGGTATCATGCTTCAAGTACTCATATTTTACCAAATGGTTCAGAGGACCTTCCATTACTTGTCTCAGATTTCTTGAGTAGTCCCAGGCATTTTATTTTTATTTTAAATCAAATCAGCCCAGTGTGTACCTTTCATTTTCATTGTGGTGGGTATGAGGGGTTACAAAATAATGTTCTGTAAAAAGGGGAACAAAATAATGCAGCTCTTGAAGGGGGTTCACGTAAAAATGGTACGTTGATCCACATTTTTAGGACCCTGGCCAATAAATGCCAAAAGCTACTGACATGGACTGAATTTCTTCAAGTACAACATTATGGAATTATGGCCATTGTAATGAATAGATTTGCAGAATACTTTTGATTTTCCGGCAGTTTAATGTTGTATATCTGCGAGATTTGGTTGCCTTATCAAGGAAAGAGTATTGCAAGTGCATTGATTGATTGCTATGATTTGTGTAAAAAGGGAGACGGGAGTTTATTGTGGATGGGGCGCCTATTGGAACATACAGTAGGCCCCAATCTTAGTAACTTAGTATTCACCAATTGGCAATATCACTAACCCTCAAAACTATCTTTTTACAATTACAGTACCAAAAACTGGCAAAATACATACTTGCACTGAGAGAAAAAATTAATTCGCCCTCTGAGACAAATAGTAACCGTCATAGTATTTTTGAGTACATTGTACCTTCATACTTTTATGGTTAAGAGTTCCATATGTTCTAAGTACAATTCCGTGTTTATTTTTGATCTGTGTGATTATGGTTTGGGCTGGATTTAGGACCATATAAAGAATAATTTCTTTCGTAAATTTTTAAAATGGGTACATCTGGAAAATCTTTCTCACCACTTACAGCAATCAAAGCTTTTTTACTTTAACCTTTTAGAATTATCTAATATGTCCTTTTGTCTTAAATGTAGTTCAAGAGGCATTACTCTGTGAACATTTGGTTAATTAAGTGCAGAATAATTAAAGCTCGTAACAGGCTTGTCATATAATAAGTAAACGTGTTCCCTGTGAATGCTGCCAGTGATTAAAGGTTGATTTAAAGGGGTATTTTACAAAGATACATTTGGTATCGCCTCCGCACCAACCTTCAAGTGAGGTTGTTCATTGGGTGTGCTGTCCTTCTGTACTTGGTTCGAGGCAACATCACAGCATGCCCGGGGCAACTCCGGCATGTTGGTATTTCCTGTGGGCAAAAAAGCAGAAAGGGTTGGTTTGTACAAGAAATTCAGATCACCAATTTGGGAATTTTTTGCATTTTTTTACTCAATTCCAACAGTAGTTGTTCTAGACAGGCAGGAAAGTTATTTTTCTAAATGTTTCGTGCATCAGTTCAGCCGAGACCAGACTACCCTTACATGTCCTGAGCAAATGTGAAACCATCCAATTTGACCTTGATTTGGCCCTCCCCCCCAAAAACAATGTCAGACTTCTGCCCCAATCTGCTTGAAATATGTTGAGGGTGTCCCTGGCTTATATACCGTATTGTTCGTAATAAACGCCCCAGGGGCGATGCATCTTTCAAAGAAGGGGTTGTTAATTACGTCAAAATGGAAAGTCAAAAATCCCCCCACAAAAATCACTTACAGGGGGGGGGGGGCGGGTTCTAAAAGATTACTGGGGGTCCAGATGTCGTTAAACACATGAAATCCACGAACACCACTTGGTACTTTGTAGAAAGTTATTGATGACACTAACACTTATATACGGATTACGACGGTCCCGGCCATTAAATCATGCGATTTAGGTTAGCTTAACTCAAGAATTTTCCTTTGAATTGTTTTATCCAAAAATCGTAGGGCGTTTTATTAGAGCAGGCGTTTATTATGAACAACACGTATTAGCTAAAATTTGGTCCATACCTAGACCAGGTGCTAATAAGGTGATAACATTGGTTTCAATTTTCTTGTTAGAATTCTCAACAAGGTCAACTTAGATTCAAGTCTACAACTGCACTTAATACCCCCAGGTTTAAATGTTCAATTCTGTGTACTTTCAATGGAATTTTGTCTGTATTAGTTGAAATTTAGATTATTTGAAGCCTGTTTTACATAAGGCAGAAGACACCATGTTGAAACTTTGCACAAAACTTCACCAGCAAGGGCCCCCCTCTTAACAATATTTCAAGCAGAATTCGGTGCAAAATGTCTGACACTGATTTTTAGGGGGTCAAGTCAAGGTTAAAGTTAGGACTTTTGCTTTTTGCAACCGTATACGTTCTTCCAGTAGAAGCTGATTATGTATAAGATTGTACAAGGGTAGTATTCAATATTAGCTTTCACCAGCCCATGTTGAAAAGTATATCACTTTAGTTTTTGACTTTTGGCCCTAAAGTAATGGCCCTATTGGTTTTGAGCATTTTTTTGACCCCCTGTACTTAAATTGGAGACAGAGGCGGTTCTAGAACCACAAAGTTTCCCCTCGCCCGTTCGCGATAGTAAAGGGGTGGATGGAGGGAAATATAATTTTTAATATCACAAGGGAGAATTGTGATGAAATAAGTGGTTCTCAAAACACTGAGGCTGCTGCCATAGCTTGCAATTTGACAGTACTCAATAGTTGACTACATTGGACATCATATTTTTAGTTATTTGATCTGAGATTACCCTACTGACCTTGAAATGACCTTCACAATTTTCGTTTTAAATTTGACCCATCCAAAAGTTTCATGAAACTATCACAGTCCGAGTTAGTTGACCTTGAATAATCCCCACGACCTTGAAATGCTTTCAAATTTTTGGCATGAATGCGTACTAGACCCATCAGTTTTTCATGACCATACTTACCCATGGTGTATTGATTTGACCTTGGAATGACCCCACCATGACCTTGAATGACCATCAAAATGTTTTGGCACTGAAATTTTGATCCCCCACACCCACCGAGTGTTCATCTCCCTACCACAACTTAGTGATTTGACCTTGGATGACCCTGCATGACCTTGAAATTGACCTTCAAATTTTTGCACTACTGCTGACCACACCCACCAATTTCATCAGCCTACCATCCACTTAGTGGTTTGACCTTGAAGACCCACAGGACCTTGAAATGACCTTCAAATTTTTCGGCACTGAATGTTTTGACCATACCCACCAAGTTTTCATCACTACCACATTTGACAGGGTTTAAGCATATTATCCGCATTTGACCTTGGAATGACCCCGGATGACCTTGAAATGACCTTCTAATTCTTCGGCACTGAATGTTGACCACACCCACCAAGTTTCATCAATCCTACCACATTTGACAAGGGCTTAGCAATATAATTCCATTGACCGTGAATGACCTCGTATGACCTTGAAAATGACCTTCACATTTTCGGCTGAATGTTGACGCAAAACACCCACCAATTTTCCTCATCCTACCAAAATTGACCAGGTCGTATGGCAATATATTCCATTGACCTTGAATGACCCCTCATGACCTTGAAATACCTTCAAAATTTTTTTGGCAGGCTGATATTTGTTTACCACAACCACCATTTTCATCATCCTACCACATTTGACAAGGGTTATAAGCAAATATTATCCCATTTGACCTTGAATGACCCCGTATGACCTTGAAATGACCTTCAAAAATTTGTTGCCACTGGACAAGTTGACCCACACCCACCATAATTTGTCAATCATCCTGCCACAATTTGCCAATGCTTATAGCAATTTAAATCTCCCCATTTTTGACCACATTTGACCTTTTACCCCATGCCAACATTCCCCACCTCGAACTCACCACCGTCTAACTTGGTTGACACTTGGTGTCGAAGATGCAACCCCTACTTTCTTTAGATCAAAAGATAGTCGTGAAAATGATATCCTATTGTGACCAAATTTGAACCTTAGGTTTTGACCATATTTGACTTTGACCTATTGCACATAACCACTTTACATCCCAGCCACGCCTACTTGATATGCATCTATGCTGAGGTTGCTAATATGGACACCCACACTTGCTTAATCAGAGATATTGCTTGGTACGCACGCACACACAACGCCACATCGGCGCAGGCATTCAAAGTCCCCCTTTGCCCACTAAAGTGGCCGGGGGACAAGGTGCATTTGTTCTGATCACATATTTGCAATTTGCAGCAAAGGGTTATCCAGAAGGCCAGGTTTAATGATCTGAGTGGTGTAGTTCTTTACTTATGGCCCCCCCTCTTGAATATGAATTTCACACCGTATCATGTTTTTGAGGTGAACCCCCCTCAACTTTTTACAATTGCTGTAGCGTGACACAAAAATAGGTACAGAAGCTCAAATTTTCAGGATTTTAAGTTTCGCATGAATATTTTTTCAATATACACACAAAATAAAGAAAGAAATCCACAGGTGATGGTGTACTCAATTTGTTGAATTGTAATGGAATGACACAGGTATGTTCCGAGAGGGCAAGTTACCGGTAGATACAACAAAATATCCCGGTCTCAGGCAAAAGGGCTAAAAACGGTTGATTTAACATGATTTTCCATCTTTTACCCTATGTCCCCCTTTTTTCCAAGGGGGCACTCTCCCACCTGGCTGCGCCACTTGGTGTTGCTGTTAATCTAAGGATCCGATTGTGCCATTTTCCGATAAAAGGGAGGGTGCTTCCATGGTTCTTGTAGAACCTCAAAGTGTATTTATTTTAAGATTGGGAGGTATTTGGATTTTCACCTGATGACCCCTACATGTCTAAATCCAAGTGTTTTATACAAGGGAATCAAAATGCAAGTTTGTTTTGAATATCTTATTTTTAAGATCCCATTGTAATTGCTCAGGTCACCAGGATCCAGAAAAAAAAAGTGTATAATTTTGACTTTTTTTTTTTTTTTTAAAAGTGTTTTTCAAAAGTTTTTTTTAAAAATAGCTTTATTTTGCTCAAAAACAACGTCCTCAAATTGTCATTTCTTTCTCAAACAATCTATAAGGGCAAAAATCGTGTTTGCCAATATCTGCTTTTAGGAGAAAAAAATTACTCACGTACGTTACATTCCCCTGGTACTTTACTTTTCTTCCATCCTAAACCATGAGATAAAGAAAACATCCTAGATGTAAATCAAACTATTTTGAATATTAAAGTAAGACAAAAAAATTAGATCATTTAAATTCTTTAACTAAATGATTCAACCAACCTTTGTATTTAGGACCCTGTATATACTAAGACAATAGGGTTTATCAGGGGATCACAATTCAAGTACTCCCAATCTCACAATGAACTTTCAGGTATACATGTAAAATACCCCTACCCTATGTATGTGGTCATTTTAGAAAAACTGTCAATTGTCCTTTAGAATGCACTACAGACTGTCCCAATAAAACTATACACAAACTCAAAATTATAAAAAATATAAACCTTGCCATTTTGCCAGATATTTTCACTTTATTTAGTAGACAAGATCCTAAGCTAATCCTCGCTTTTATTCCATCAATTTTGATGAACCCCCTAAGCGGAGATATTGTCAGTTGAAAATAACCACTTGGGCCACTTTCACCTGAAGATTCAAGAAACTAAAGGTATAAGACTGTACATCATTGTGGGTATGAAACCCTTTTCAACAAAAAGAATCATGTACAGATCAGATTTGAATGTTAATCATAGCATTGAACTAATCATATATTATTTTTCAGTGAAAGGACAGAAATTATTATGTTGTGGGTTAAATGAGGGCTCACTTCAGGCGGACAAATTTATGAAATGCATGGAAATTTTGGGAATTTGAAAAAGACTGCTGAAACAAGTAACATTTTACAGAAGTTGGTGTGACACTCTTGGTTCCTACAACAAGCTTGTTGTGTGGACAACGCTCTAATGTGGAGACAACTTACCCAACCCCTCCCCTATTCCACCTGCCGCCCTCCAGATGCATGGAGTATATGGATGAAGAAAGCAGTGTTCAACAAAAACAATAAAGGAAGGATGGTTGTGTTCAAAGGTCTCAGTTGTTACTTTCCACAAGGTTGTTTTTGTGGTTCTTACCTTCTGCTGAACCCTGGGAGTAAAGCTGAGACAACAAGACTGTTTGGAATAGAATTTTCAAATGCTACATGTATTCATTAGCAATTGCGACATTATAAAGTTAGAAATTACTTTCAATCACAAAGCACACTTAAGGCTTACTTTTATTTTAATTAAAATTTTCATAAAGAATGTCTTGAAGGTGTTTTCACATGGTACTTTGTTGATATAGAATAAGCCCGAAACTGGCCCCAACAGGTTTTTCAACTGTCTCAGATAATTTAGACATAACTCCTGAACCAGACCCCCCCAAATTACACCAACTAAAAATCTCATGAAAGCTGGAACCCTCCTAAAAAGATCAGTAAAACAACTCCAAGTTGAGATGACTTACATTTTTTTTGGCCAAAAAAATCTTTGATGTAATAGTTTTTTTTTGGGACCGTCTGTACATTACTTCTATATATAAGTGTTCCTTCTCTATGCTGTCTCCTCTCTGCGCAATTTTTCCCCTTTCACTTGCCATCTTTAACTGCAAAATTGGCATACTCCTCCTTCCCTTTGTCTGAAAACAAACAAACAATTACTATCAGAGTTTATTGCTAATTTTAAAAGACCAAAAACAAAGCTATATAATTGGATGTCAATGGATATTATACTAAAAAAACAATACTTTGAACAAGCCTGGAATCACTGTATGGATGTACATTATCAGATTGTTGCCAGGGTCACATATTTCCAAATCAAAATCATTCAACACATGTATTTTGTTGGAAGAATCATGTTATAGTAGGCGTTGGCTAGATGAGGGAATAAAGTTGGTTATTTTCATTAGGCTGGGTTTTGTATTCCATTACATTAACCTATCTCACCAGAATGACAAAAATATTTTGCCTCTGGGTCCAAGAAAAACGGGTACAGCACACTCTTGTGTCATGTCCCCTTAATTTTGTAGTGGGGTGTATTTCAGCAGAAAATCGCTCTAATTACTCTTTTTCAGGTATTTTGCAATTGCTTTAATGAATTCTAATTATATATTATGACAGTGGCGTAACAGACCTTTGCAAATGGGGGGGGGGCAAGAAGGGGTGGCCAAGGCATTTTTTTAGGGGCTATTTTGGTCCTTCTCCATAGACACTGTACAAAAGGCAGTCATGGGGGGGGGGGGGTTTTGGGTTGGGGGTGGGGTGTTTGGTTGGGTTGTTTTTTGGTTTTTTGCTGTATTTGGTTTTTGTTTTTTTTTTTGTTTTGTTTTTTGTTTTTTAGCTTTTTTTGCGGAGTTGTTTTTTTTTTTTTGTTGCTTATTTTTTTTTTTTTTTTGTTTTCTCTTCCCGTTTTCCCTTTTGGGGGCTTGCGCCCCCTGGTTACGCAACGAACGCCCACTGATTATTGAGCTCAAATAAAATACCTGATTGTTGAAAAGTTGACATTGAAATACTGGCACATTGAAGTTTTCTAAAAAATTGACGTTTTAGTCAAAATTTAACATGGAGGGCGCTTTTCATATTCAAAGATTTTTTGCTAATGCTTTCTCATTGGCGCTGATTTAAAGTTTACACACCCTGAAGATGATCACAAATTTGACCAGCTCAAGAAATTTGAGTACTTTATGGAACATGTAGTTTGTCTGCAGTGTTAATTTCATTCAACTTTCACTTAAATGCTCTCATTGAATTGTACACAAAAGTGCATTGACCCCCAAGTACATTTGAATAGGAGCTTGGTGAGGAATTTCAAATAAGTCTACCGCTACAGGCACACTCCAAAAACTGTTGAGTAAAATGGTCACAAGCTCTTAATGTTGTGTAAAATCCTAGTCAAAGTTAAGTAAAATCTTACAACAACGCCTGGAGTAATTTTTACCCACATGACTAAGGATTTATCAACAATGAGTCAGGTTTACTCATGAGTAAAATCATTTTTTTCCAGTGCAAACTGATTTCAGGAAATAGTACGCGGTCTCACAATCCCTTGCGTGTTAACATGTTTTGACTAAAGCAGGTCCCCTCATGGACAGTCAATATTTGTATAATTGTCTATGTTATAACGCTGCAATTACTAATGTAGTCATTTTTGAATTAATGTTTTGTTGATAGAAATAATGGATTCATAATCCTTAAAGCCACTCTCAGTGATTTTCTAATCAGACAAATCGAAAAAATCATCAAAAAAATCGTCATTTTGCTTGTTTGAACAATTACAGGTACACTAACATATCCTGCAAATGATAAGACCAAAAGCACACCTAATATTAGGACAACACTGATACTTAGTCATTACTGTCCCTTACGGCCACCGTAATGAATGGAGATTCATATCTTTTTGAAAACTTCTTGTTTTACCTCATTTTTGCATGTGTCAGTTTGGAAAAAGTTCCTTATGAGAGTTTGTCTAATGAAATATCCTTCACTAAGCTATTCCTTTTCCTGCAATTTCAAATATTTTTTGATATAATTTTAAGTTCAAATTTACATAAGTACTGATTTTTGGTGCGTGTTCCGATAGATGATCTAGGCGTAAATCCGGGGGGATATATCCCCCCAATGATTTTTGAAGAGGGGGATGGTTTTATGATCTCCCCCCCCCCATGTTGATCCCCCTTCTGTGTTTTTTGACTAAAAGATACCTCAATTTCTCCCATAATAGTTAAAATGGTACCTTTCCACGCACTTTGCAACACATTTTTTCTAATGTTGGGGGGGGCAATTACATTAATGATTTTAGTTCTTCTAAAAATAATGGCAAATTTTTAGCGCGCTTGCTCGCACATGTGTTGATGGATCTTTTCAGCAAACCCTGTTTCATTATAAATGTTCATCAACCCCACCCCCTCATTGTCAAAAAGAAAATTTATAATGCTTTCTGCACGTCCTGTAGATCTGATGACAATGATGTCAAAAAAAACTAGGGGTTGCCATTATCGCTATTCTTACTCTCTCCACGTCTCTCGTTACTATTTTACACCTTCCTTGTCCTTTTTGTCCGTTCCCTGTCTCTTCCCCCTCCAATATGGGTATAATCCTCCTCACCCTCCCCCCCTTGGCCGCTCTGACTCCTGTACTCTATGCCCTCCCTTCTCTGTGTTTCGCTACTCCCTCTCCTTCAACTCTTCTTCATCCACCACAGTGCTGTACATGGCTTCCCAATTTAAGTTATAGGTGCAATATTGGGTAATGAACATAAAAATACATACCAACCTTTGACCTTAAGAATGGATGTTTACTTTCGGTCCAGTGTACAACCTGTACTTATAACTTGCAGAGGACTTTCAAAAGAGACTGTGTCAAAAAAAAAAATTCCAAAAATTATCATTTTGATTGTAAAAATTCAATGAGATCTGAGTTCAATCAAACCTACACCATATTGTAGCTACGCTAAGCAGACAGCCATAGCTTTGCCATGCTTTTTGTTCATCGCATTTGCTTTTTTTTTTTTTTGAGATACTCCTTTTGCAATTCAATTACTCAAAATCTGTTTAGGGGCGCCCCTTTGGAGCAAATTGAGGCTACTACAAAAACTGCATTGTTGTTAATCTTAATATACTGTTTGATTTTGACACAAAGAGGTTAATGCATTGTGAAACTTAAAGGTGCCCGAGAGATTTCACATCAGTGTCTAGAAAAAATCAAAAGTAACGATTTTTGCCCTGATGTAAGCCTTCCATCAAATATCATCATATGAAAGGTATTACACCCGCTCTCTGATAAATGTTTCTTTGATGCAATGTGCAATTCAACTTTCGTATTGGAGGGCAGATTACGTTAAATCACCCCTTTTTTTTTTTTTATTTGAAATATAAGCAAATCAAAAGTGCTCTTTTCTGTCTTTTAACATTTCTGTCCTTAATCTTTTAAAAAAAAGTGTTTTAATGTTTCTCTGATCCATCACAGACCTGAAGTTAATTTTGAAACATAATGTTGGTTTTTTGCATAATTCATGTGTCATTAATCCCAATTATGTATTATGAATCTGTGTTCTCTCTTTGCTCCCCTTCTCTCCTTTCGACTCCCTCTTTACAAAAAAGGAAACCTAACTTAGTTTATGGTGCATTGTATTCAAGTCTCATGGACACATATCTAATCAATAATTATGGGGGATGCGTTGAATCGGGCGAAGTGGAAGCACTGTATCTGCCTCCCCCAAGATCCCTAATCTAGGTTCTTTCCCGCGGATCTGTTGTCGGTCTCAGTCCCGCTTGCCTATGAATGTGAGGTGAATCCGGCCACCCCGGTGGTGGGACAAACCGGATTTTAAAATCGAAAAGTGTAGCTGTTTTTGGTTTTAACTACTACTACTACTTAATCATTTGAAAATTAATTCCTTTATGTGACGTGTCATATCTAATGTATGGTAGTAAATAATAATAGCAACAATATTTAATAAAAAGCGCCTTTGCCACAGGATTCAAAGCGCATAAACAAAAGAGAGAAGATGCAAGACAAAAGAAAGCAAACCTAAGAAAATAGAATTATGAAACAAGTGGGTTTGAGCAGAGATTTTGAATTGTCAACTGGTTGGAGACGGCGGATACTAAGGGAATTAATTCCAAAGTTTGGGACCAGCCACCGAGAAGGCCCTATCCCCAGTACATACTTTCGCATCCTGGAACTTGGAGTTCAACCATAACAGAGCGGGTAGTTAAACTGGCCATGGCGGGCTTTATTCACACCATAGGGTTTTTTTGAATCATTCCATGATGCATAGCATGTGCCTATATCTGTACTGTACTAACCACATGTCTGTACTAGATAGGTATAAAAAGTGTTCCAAAAGTTTAAAAGAACCACAAGACATTGCATATCATGCAAAAAAATCCTAGTACTGAACGCCTTTTTGGGCTAACATGAGCGTTAAGTCAGGGGTTTTATGTGTTAAGAGTCGGCTTTTATGTGATCCACATGACCCTATTGAGGTGAAATTTCCCAAAACTTGTGCATTTGGGATTGACTCAAAACACCCTCTGATTCACAACTAGACATTCACTCATGTACTGGGGACAAGCCTTTCATGCCTTATGCACAGTGAGAAGTGTCTTAAAAAATCAAAACTCGTATGATACGATCCTCACTAGGCAACCCTTGAAATTCATACAAATAACGGCGTAATACTGTATGACATGATCGGGCTTTGGTATATCAACCGAGCACTTTTGTTTTGCACTATCTTAACGCTTGAGTGACTTTTTTGAAATTCCATTAAATTATTTTGCAATAATCCAAACGAGACAGGATTAGTGACCGAATGAACGTTAGCACAGGTAGCAATGGTCAGAACCTACATTATCGGTAAATATTGCAAATTTGCCGTTTATGCCCAAGTTTGGCAAGAGACTCTGTGTGGTGAAGATGCAGAAGGAGTTGAGGGGTGGGGAAGGAGGTGGAAAAAAGTTGTGTGAGCGAGGTGGAAACAGTGAAGGATTTCACATACCTAGGGGACAGATTAGTTCGGGTGTGGAGGTGAAGGCGGTGTGACAGCAGAGTAAGGTCTGGTGGGTGAAGTTTAGAGAATGTGGGGAGTTGTTACTTGGAAGATTTCCTTTGACCGATGAAAAAGGGAGTTTGTCCAGGAGTTTTGTGAGATCAGTGATGCTGTAGGGAAGTGAGACATTGTGCCTGAGTGAAATGAGATGGGGATGTTGAGAAGGGCAGAGTAGAGCAGTGGGTGAGAAGCAATATGTGGGTGTGACAATTGTGGATCGAAAAGACTGAGAATTGTGATGCAGAGTTTGGGTTTGGCAAGAGGCGGCTGACCGACTGCGAAGGCGAATGGTGTAGATGGTATGGGCACGCGTGCTGCGGAAGGATGAGGAGCACATTTTAAAAAAGGCTTTTGTAGTGAGTGGGTGGTTTTTGAGGAAGAGGTCCGACCAAAGAGGACATTGAGGAAGCAAGTGGAGGAGAGATAAGGAGGGTTTGGGGGGTTGCGGGAGGGGGATTCCTTTGAATCGGGCGCCAGTGGTAAGGAGGGAGTGAGGGCGATTGCTTACGAATATGAGGTGAATCCGCCCACCCCCTGTGCGTGGGACAAAAACCGGATTTAAAACTTTCGTTTTATACTGTACTAACTACTACTACTACTCTACTAACTTAGGTGGTGACATGTTCTGAAGATTCCATATTGGAGTCAAAGAACAACACCCAATTAAACGATACTGGAAGATAAGTTGGTGGAAATTTGTGAAATTCAAAAAACTTTTAAAAAAAGAAAAAACCTAAAAAATTAAATTTTTTATGAAATAATTAAATAAAAAACTGTCTTATGCTGGATTGGAGGGTTGAGTTCAGTGTTTTTTATCATCCAAATAGTTATTCATTGCACATGTAGCAATTTGAAAAATTGCAAAGTGGCATCACCCTGAACATCCGAATAACTTCAAGTCTAAAAAACCCAATGTCATCAGCATATGTGGTATTCCAATTATGCATACTGACGAAGAATACCGGGCCATATCATGGAGTGGTAAAGCACAAATCCCAAAGGCCTACAATAGACCCCTGGGTAATCCATACTTGAACGGTAAAGTGTCAGAGTAAATCCTGCAAGTGAGACACGGGCGGATCTATTCTCCAAATATTGTGCAGTGCCAGTAAACCAATTCATGAATCAAGATAATAAGGGTATTTTGAATCACTGTCACAATTCTGCACTGAGGTCTAACGTTGACAAGGAAGATGGCTTTTTTGTTGTCAAGGAGCACAAAGAAAATCATTTGAACAAAGCTAATAATGCGGTCTAAGTGCTATGTTTAGCCTTAATAGGCAGATGCATAGGTTCAGCAAATTATGTGAATCTGAGCAGTAATCTGAGCAGATCAACACAACTTTTCAATTTATCCTTTTTTCAATTATTCTTCGAAATAAATTATTCATTGCAACGTGCATTGCGGTGGATTTTGTCCTTTAAAAAGTAAAGTGGCCACACAGATTTTTTCAGTCGCTGCAAATTAAAAGTATATTTACACAAAATAAGCAATGAATGAAACCAAGAGCATTGGTAAAGCTAATTTTTTTGTCTGCTACACAGACGGTGTATGTTAAAATTGGGAATTGGAAAATTTTCAAACCAAACAAATCTTTTGGAAAGTATAGTTTTTTGAAGAGTCTCTATGGGTCGTTAACACCAGGCTGTCTTCCCCACCGTATCCAGTTCTTTATTTGTTTGATTCAAAACTTAATAGTTACAGATGTGAAATGTAGATTATGATGACTGTGTGCTATCACACTCACAAGAGTATAGTTGTTCGATATGGGTGGCTAACACATTTCATTATGCCGCTGTGCATTGACTGTTGAGAGCCTTAACAGGAATGAAAACAATAGAGGAAAGTCATTTTACCCTGTAAAGAATATCCTCTGGCCCCAAGTTTATGTTTGGTATAATAATTTCCTTACATTTCATCTAGTGATCACCGTGCCATATCTGAATACTGCCCCTTGTGTTGAAGTGTCAATTTTCCTGTTTCCCCCCCAGATACAAGCACCAAAAAAAAACCAAACAAACAAACAAAACAAAGCAAAATTGTTAAGGATAACATGACAAAAAATAAAAATAAATACAGTAAACAACTGTCTGACATCTTGAACACAGTGATCAATGTGCATCACTCTCGACTAGCCCTATGGGCCAATCATTTCCACTGGCCCCAACCAATACACTAATTCAGATTAAAATGGTGTTTTCTTAAGGGGGCATCTACCCTCAATGTTTTTTGTGGAGCACGATTTCTGAGTTTCTTAATTTCTGAATTCTCCCTACTTTCAGCTCTATTTTTACTTTTTTATTTGGTGAAAATCGACGTCACTTCCGATGCTACAGTTGACAAAGTTCATTGTACCACGCAAGTAAATACATTCTTATGTTCTTATTGTTTTGTGTTCAGCATTTGGAATTTACTCTTTTATCTTATTGTTTTTTTCAAGCATGATATCTAAGAAATGCAAAATAAATTACTTTTGGCTAATTTGTTGATTATTCCTTGATATTTTGTATTTAAAGCTGGACTGTTTAGCATAGTTATGTAGATACTAAATTTGACATTTTCAAATCAAACTGCAATACATTTTGTAAATACTTGTTTCTAGACCTTAATTGCCCTATATCTTTTTTTTTTGCAATTTTCGTAACGTGGAAATTTGCCCCAAAAATTTTGGCCCCCACTTTCCAAAGGTGTATTACCACCAAAATTGGCACAGAGTGTCGGTTTTCTATTGTTCTACACACTTATGTGGAGGGCGTTTGATATCTGTCCTTACTGTTGATTTATAAGCTTTCAAAGTAAAATCCAGCAAGAAAAAATTGAATTTTTCAAGAAATCGGTTGCCATAGCAACCGCATATGAAAATTGAAAATGTCTCGCGCAATTAGGTTGCAACAGCTTCCCCATGTAAACTTACCTGGATAGCAGACACCTGGTAAAAAAAGACCCTATATCATTTTTGGGGGCAAAATGTGCAATTGTGCTAACCCAAATTTAAACACATTTGACCTTTGACCCCAGTCATTTGAATGAGTATCGAAATTACAAATAAATATAAAATTAAAAAAAAAAAAAAAAAAACTTTTGTAATAATAATAACAAGCCATACTTCCAACATTTCAACTACCTACTTCTACCTGCTTTCAAAATAACACCTCAAAAATGAGGGTGGATGCCCCCTTAAAAATATGTGTATACAGATTATGTTAATTAACGCCACTATCAGTCATTTGTTCCAAATTCAAATACCCATTTTGTCTATAAGTGTTAGGTTCATCTCAACACCTTATATAACTGTCTTTGTGAAAAACAGGCACTAAAGCATTTTAAAGGTCTCGAATATACCATTTACTACTGTTTTAGGACTTGAAAAATGGAAGTAGATCCCAACTTTTATTAGTAAACAAGCATGAAATTGTCATTTCTTGACAATCGGCTCGTGTCCCGTGTTTGAGCGTTACCATTTACAGGGGTTTGTCTACCAGTAATTTCCGGGTAAACAGTACAAACAAAAATGCGACGTTGATGAAACAAGGGGGTGCGAATTGTTTACATTTGAAGAAATCACTGCAAATGGCGTTTTTAAGAGTTCCTCATTAGAATGAGGTTAATTGATGCTTTTGAATTTTTACCAAATGGTATTAAGTAATCATACAATCTTGTTAATGGAAATTTACTACTTCAAACCTTCTGGTAATTGTTGACAGGACACACCAAGTATATCTGCCACTTCTTCGAAAGTAGTAACATTCAATGAAAGCAAGGATTTCCAACTGGGACTCCATCTATGTTGTAAAAGGAGCATGCTTCTCGCCTCCTGATATTCAAGTAGCCTGATACCCACTCTGCACTGGAAAGATAATTTAAAAAGACTGTAACGTAAAAAATTACATGATCCCCCGGGCACATTGACATCTGACCCTTGGTTCTGTGACCTTTGAAACTCATTATCATATGAAGACTCATGTTCATCTTGAGCCCAAGTGTGGTTCCAATCAGTCTTAACTTTTCATAAATGAGACCCAAAAAGAATTTTTTACCTAACCAATTTTACCTAACCTCAAGGGCTTAACCTCCCTCAGAATGACCTCTGACCTGGGTATGTGACCTATGACTCATTAAAATATATGAAGGAAACCACTATTACACCTTAACCCCAAAATCTGTAATCGGACTTAAGCATTTTGAGTAGGTTGAGTGCGAAAACGATATAACAAATATTGATGTTTGAACAATCTTGGGGCGCCACTATTTCAAATGGGCCCAGTGTCTCATTTTTAACATGTGTCTCATCTTAGATGTTAATCAAATACAACAACCTAGATTTTTTATTTGAAATGCAGTAGTATTTACAGCTACTTCACCATTTACTTTGAAAGAGGGAAAATTGTCTGTGCTGTTGGAAAAGCTTTGAAGTAAATTAGTGTCCCGTGCGTTTGCAGAAGGGTTCCTTTCAATTTTCTAGGAGATTGGCAATTGATGTAGGTCCTGACATTCAGCTGAGTTAAATTTTGGTATAATCATACACAGATCGAATCTGTGTAGTGGGATATAACCCACTAACCACAGAGGACCAGGTGTTGTATTGAAAACACTGCTGCACACATTTCCTTCTAGAAGACAAAATATGAGTCGCAAGCTTACCAGAAGCAATGACATGAACAAATAATCCAAATGAATCCTTACAACATTTTTTGAATGCTAATATCATAAAATCAAAGAGAAATTGGAAATGGATGCACACAGTTTTAGAAGTTCCTGTGTTATTGGTGACATGAGAACAAAAGGAAGATGTTCAAGGCGCTTTTTCTCACCCCAATCAAATTGGGATAAATTTGAATGGGAGGTCAATCATGTGTTTATATCAAGTCTGAAGTACAATGGTCCTGGTGTGCAAGAGTGCCATGACAGATACACTTAGTGCAATATAGCCATGGCCAGGGACCTATGGCTGAGCGTTGTTTGTAAAAACATTTTTTTTTAACTCCCTTAAACCACCCAATCCAGTTAGGTCTTGTGAGTCTGTGATGAGACAGATCACATATTGATTGGAGTATATCATCAGCTGTCACAACAGGGAGTAGACTTGCCTTTGTTATAGTGCTCTGTTACATATCTAACATCACTTTTGGTGCCAGAGTTAGTTCCACAACAATTGTAACTTATGGCTATCTTTAAAATTTTGGACAATCTTTGGTGCCATAGTTACAACTGTTCTGTGGACGTTCCAATGCCATTTAAGGTTGAGATGTTTTGAGATGTTATTTCCTAAATAAAAAGAGAAAAATCATTTTTTGTCTTTAAACATCGTAGCATTCTAGCAGTCTTGTAGAATAATTGGTCGTACCAATTTGTAACTTGATGCTCACAATATTGTTACCAAAAAAGTTATGTAAACATGGATAACAGGCTGCCAAATTTGGGCAAAAAAGCCCAAGTAACACGATCGAATATTGGTTGAGTAAATATAATCCTCAACCAGACGAAAGGTAATTGGGTGTGTTCTTCACCGTGTTACACACAAAACTTAACATACTCTGATGTTACCCTGTTTGAGGACTTGTTTCCCTTCTGCAAAGTAGCGTCAGTATTACCAAACCGTAAACACAATTGTTAAAACTTCAAAAACGTCACGAAGATTTCAAAAATTGAAAGGTTTTTCGAATTTGAAAAAAGAAAAAGTAAAGTTTTCTTGTTTAAAATTTTGTGAAGCCCTTGGTGTGATTTAACGCTTAACACAAATGACCCGAGGACGAGGTCATTTTAACATTCGCTGCTATTTGAAAATCATTGCGCGTTGCGTATAAATCAATAAATTGGTGAAATATGGAATTGTTATCTATAAAAGCACATGAAATTTGTAAATGGTTAATACGCCATTCATATTTTATAATTTCAATTAAAAAATGATTGTTAATATATAATGATACTTAAGAATTATTTTTATTCTGCGTAGAGTGAGTGATTGCAGCAGCCATTTGGTATAGCCATTGATTTACACGAGGGCCTCGCTCACTGGTCTGGCGAGTATCCCCCGATTTTACAACCTTGGAAATATCATGGTAAAACTGTAATGTGCGAAGTGCTATCCGTATATATGTGTAAGCTGAACACGGTGAATTTCGGCGATATGTGCAATCACGAAAACTGGATTAGTCTCCCGTGTGTTAAAAAGGAGTTTGAAATGACCTTTACTGTCACTTGATATTATTATACATGTGAATTTCACATACCAACATTGCCAGGTTGACCGAACGATGTTGGAAAACTGCGTGGAAAATTTGGCGCGTTTATGGAGATTTGAGTCCAAGTTGGTATGTGTATGTAATTGAGTTTTAATGAACATGTTAACGCCATGCGTTGGGCCATAAAACGAACCATGAAATAACTAAATTTGAAAAGGGTTTTTTATGAGCTACGAGTATATTCTGTATTAAAATAAGGAAGGAAAAAGTAAACACGGTTGAAGAGATCAACCCAATTACCTTTCAATCTGTGGTTGGGATTATATTATCAACCACAGATTCGTCTGGGCTACCCAATTTGTAGGACACAACAAGGGTAAGTTTACCTGAAATCTGGGACAAAAAGTTATCACTGATGCAGAAGACTCTCAGAATGCCTACAATATAACGTTATTGCAAATAATTAATATTTAAGCCATTTTGCCCGCCTTAAAGTAGATAGCAGAGCTGCTGTGTATCGTTGGCTTAAATGGCATTTCCACTATATACACAAAACTTTTCATGACAGAGTAGTCTATGATAAACAGCAGCCATAAAAGTTAGATTAGACTATCTAGACTAGAAGCTGCTAAAATAAAGTGGTAAATCGAACAAAATTTGGCCACTCATGTGCAAGAGTTGGCGGAAGGATGTTAGCCACTGTCCCGCGTATCATCCAAATTCAACAAACGCAGGACAGTGGGGTATGCCAATATAGTTTCCTCCGACCATCTCCTTGTTACACAGCTGCGTACCAATAGGCACTCTAGTGACCCAACATTACAAATACTGGGACTAGTTGGAGTACATAAGTGGTCGTACTTATAGTCTGTCCAGTGATTACAATTTGTTTGCAACTGAAAGGTAACAGCACTGGCGGGTGTGCGAACAGTACACATGCGTATCACGTGTATGAGTGGCGCTTGCACGGCAGGTCAATTGGTTATCTTGGCCAGACCTGCCTCAGAACCAACCCAGGCATGCAGAAAATACAAAGGAATCACCTGTAGAAATAGCTGAAATGTTCAGGTGAACAGGTGCATCTGCATTGTATTCTTCGCACCTTGGGATGATACTGGAGGGCAAAACAAAGAAGTCCATTTAAATTATAATATTACCTTCCGTGCAAGCGGGGCCCTATATTTTAATCATTGTTTTTTACGCGCTGTCGCACAGCAGGGTGACCTTCACTGCACAGTACAACAGCAGATGTTCGGAATTAGTTCAAAAATTATCTCAGCCTATCTGTCGGTCAGCGTTGGATTGTCACAAAGTTGGAATTTCTACCGTCTGATGGTCAATTAAGCTCTATTCCAAGTTACTGCTGGAGTGAGGCTTGAATTGATGAACTCAACCGAAGGTATTGCATTGTGCAGCCAAAATTCTGGAAACCGATGACCACGTTCTTTTGTGATCACTCATGAGAAAATTATATCCTGCTGGATCTCAAAAAATAGCTGAGATTAGATAAGAATCTATTTAAAGGGGGTGGCCCGATTTAAGGATTGAAGTTTTTATCTTTATAGATGGTCTCACACAGTGTTTCGATTGAGGGAGTTTTTTTACATGCACCAAATGCATGCTAAACATTCGTGCCCTATGCATGTAAAATTTTTGTCGGGTGCATGTAACATTTTGTGTGCAATTCGCCTTTTTACAAGGAACAGTCCTAATTGTCAAATACTTTAAGTTTCCTAAATAGGACACTGGTCTTCACCCAAATCCCCATCTGTAAAGGTTTCGCGCGATATTTCAATCCGTTTTGAGATGCGGAGAGCTTAAAAACGTTGGATTTGTGTAGCCCCATAGGTACTGTTGTAAAAATTAATATTGGTCGACCACAATGGGGCACATTTTCGCTCATTAAATTCCTAAAACAAACACCCTGTGGCTTCTAAGATTCACATGGTAAATGAAGAAAAATAGTAGGCTTCTTCTGATACACAATGTTCCCCACTTCCGGTAAAATCTGGGGCTTCTGGGACGAGGCTATTTGCGATCGGCAGGACCTTTAAATATACGAGAAAGCTTCCAGGACTCCAGAGATGACCATAAGTTTTCACTCCAGTTGCAGGGACGGGTGAGGAGAAGAGGGGGAGTGTTGTGTGCAAATTCAACAACCGCGACCGACAGAATAATGTGACAAACGCATTGCAAGGCTATCCTTTCAATGAAATAAGTCAAATTTGAGCAACCTTTTTCAAAATAATATGGTTATTCCTACCATAGGGCTATGTGGGTGAGACAGATGCATGCCATGATATTATTTCGCCCCTTTACTTTGATTGACAGGCATTGTCTCGTTTGCCAGCAGCAATACAGTCATTGCAACAATGGTTTACAGTTGGGTGTTCAGAACTCTTAGAAATGTCCGACGGTTGCATCCACTTGCCCCCTGAAAGATGTGAAAATCACCCTATGAAGACCAATTTCTACCCTCCCACGCCGCGGTCACAAGTGCCACAGATACCTGTCATACATGTCTACCAAATTCAGCCAAAGGAGCGATATCATTGGCTGGAATTTTCCTTGAGAATGGAGAAATTCAGCCAAAAGGAGCGACTCTCATTGGATGGGCAAAAGGAGGCGATCTTCTTGGCTGGAATTCTCCTAGGAGAAGATTCATTTTCATAGGAGAAATTCTAGCCAATGAGAGTCACTGCTTTGGGTTGATTTCATCCTAGGTGAAAATTCGGTAATTTCTCTAGCAGAAATTCTTTCTCCTAGGGAAAATTCCAGCCAATGAGAGCGCTCCGTTTGGCTGAATTTCTCATAGGAAATTGATTAATTTCTGCATGGATAAATTAAACACTTATGACCGGGCGGCCAGAAACTCTTAATTTCGCCTAGGAGAAATTGCCAATTTCTCCTAGCTAAAATTAAAATTTCCCTAGTAGAAAATTCAATTTCTGTCCTAGGAGAAATGTAATGTCTCCAAAGGAGAAATTAGTTTCTCCTAGAAATTATAATTTCTTCGGGGAGATAATTTATCCAATCAGATTTAATCTTTTAGAAATTAGATCTATAAGGAGCTGTCATTGCTGAATTTTCTCCTAGGTGAAATTTAATTTCTCCTAGGAGAAATTGAATTTATCCTAGGAGAAATTTGGTGAGTTATGAATCGCTTATGGGCCCAAGATAGGTGGAGCGGAGGGCAAGCGATGGTAAAGATGCCCTTGCCCCAAATGTGTCCAAACACATTGGCCTCAGAGGGGCTCGAACCGCAGGGACCTGTGGATCATGAGGCGGTCGTTATATCAGTCTAGATCCACTGGACCAATGTGCACTTTAATTAAACATAATAAGTGAAATTTTCCGTCGGAGTCGCTGAGAACACATCGGACACCTTAGAACATTGGCGTCTGAACAATTAGCGGAGCGGCCAGGTGCGGTGTGGGTGAACCTTGCGCCGGTAGATGGAAAAAGGTGCTCTATGGTGTTGTTCTGAAGGTACCCACTCCCCGAAACAACGGTTGCTTACAACAGATAAAACGGAGCCCACCTTATTTGAAGGTATGCTTCAGTCTATAACAGAGTTTAAGAGAAAAGTGGCTTGGGATGGTGGGGCAGCGCTTGGCCGTATGCTTCTTGCCTCGGCTCGAGGAGGGGCTTAGGACAAAGGTTGGGATTCAGGTTAGTGTGTATGGGTGATTGTGTGTGTTTGGGGGTTCGTGTGTGGTAGGGTGGCGTCCTATACGGAGTGATGTTGGTGGTAAAGGTAGGTCTGGGGTGCCTGCCACTAGACGTGCAGCGTGGTGATTCGCTGAAAGGATATGGAGTCTTCAAGGGTGTGGGCTACGCGTCTGGCTGAGAGTCAGTCTTAGTATGGTTTTCTCCTAGCATTGTTGTGTTGCGACGGATAGACAGTAGTATGCTTATGGGTGGGTCGGGTGGTCGCCTGTGCGCCCCTGCATGGTGTAAGCGACTCGGACGCCTTTCTACCCTAGGTTGGCCCAGTTGGTATTTTTAGCGTCCTGTTTAGGTAGGGGTGTGTAGGGGTTAGTTCGGGTTGTGAGCCTCTCGCTGTTACGTAGATTAGAAGCAGTGAGTGGGGCTACCCTCATCCCGGACACTCGGTAGGGACGTCGGAGCGGGACTTCGTGGTATTTCTAGGGGCCTAGTGGAGCGAGGAGGTTTAGTGTCAGCCTCTTCCAGGGTGGACGCGTTGAGGATGCATTTAACTGCGATCGTGTGGTGGGTGATCGTTAGTGGTCTCGTGTTGGTGCTCCCTCTCCGCTCCGAATCCGTACCTTGCACGGACTGTGATGTGTATAGGGTGTCATGCGGCGGATGGGGGCTAGGGATTTTGGGGGGTGGGGCGGTCAAGAGTCTCGGTTAGGTGTGACATGTGATAAAAAAGGATGCTTTTTAAGGGAAGAAAACGTGATTTTGGGGGCTAAAATTCATGTACGACCCCTTTTGTATATATATTGTTAGGTATAAAGCACAGAACATTCTACATGATATTGTCAGAACAGTATGATTAGCGTATGATGATGATTAATAATTGTTTTTGCTAAGACAGTAATAACAATTCTTAGGACTGTTATTATATAAGTTTTGAGCTTAAAAACGAAAAATCGTGATTGGTTTGACCACCAAAAATACAGCCGCCTGTCACCAAAGTTTTTTGACCACAACCATCAATTTTAAATGATCATTTACTATCTTTCGAATATAAGTGGTTGCGTTTTGTTGTACGAGGGGAGGGGTTGTCGACAATTTTGCAGTCCAAACCGCACTCAATCGGAACTGCAGCTATATGTGCGTTCAGCCGGTTTTGATAAGGGGTTTCATTTCACTCAGATTTCTGAAGATGAACACTCAGACAAACTGCGTGGAAACACTTCAGAAGCATTAAAATGCCTGAGGTGTAAGGTGTACGTGTGTTCTCCGGCGGGACTCCGCCGAAAAATTTCACTTTTTATTTTTACTTTGAGGCAGCAAAAAATGGATTTATATGTCGATTGTAATCATTTAATTAGTTTTCTTAAGGTTTTCACATATTTAAGGAACTGGGATCTGTATTTTATCATAGAAAGAAACGTAATATGAAACGTGTAGGGTATTCCAATAGTCTTTACATTTTAGGCGTTCTGAAAAATTTACAGTGTATGACCATTGGTTGGGAGTTGACTAAAAATGGTAAACATTGTCCAATTCTATTTGTACAGAGGTCAAAATCAGAAGTTGACTTGCTCCAATTTTGTTTGAAAATGAAAGAAATTGTTCATCTAGCTTTAATGCGTCAAAATAAGGAATAAGTTTGTTACCATCTGCAGTGTTTATAGATCATGTTTATGCGACAAAAAGTTTCATAGGGCAACAAACCAATGGGCGTTGACCTGTTGACCCTTATCTCCGTAAGTAAACATTTAACTTAATCAAAACTATACTTTGGGAGTCTCTTACCTCAGGCAATAATTTGACAGTGTATTTAAAATATAATCGATTAACTTTCAATGTTGACCCCTGATACAAATGAGATGACCTTTTTTACCATTTTATTCATTTTTACCCTATAACTCCAAAACCAACTGGTCATAGGTGGTACAACTATACATTTTCTGCTACTGCCTCTAAAGGGTAGATATGGATTTTAGTTCCTGCCGATAGAGATGACCCACCTTTTGACCAATAATACATCCGTGTGGAAGTAATACTTAGCAGTACGGCGGTACCGGTAAGTACGTAAGTCTGTTTCTAAAATGGAAAAAAAAAAAAAAGTTGGCGTCGTAAATTGAAACCAGTGTTTAAAAATTCTCAACACTGGAAAAATATCGCAAAGGCATTCTACAGAGTCTGCGGCACGAAGTACCCATAAAAACGTTTTCATTTTTTCGCTAGGTTCTCTAGGTTAGACCCAATTACGAACATATTCAAAACAAAAACATAGTAACGGACCATTATGATTGCAAAAAAATCCATAGAACCCCTTGTTTTTCGGAGAATATTTGAGATTTAGTTCATTTACACAAATTTTGTTGGAGACTGGTAAAGTTAGTCCTCAAGCAGTATCGAGTAGATAATATCTTTCGCAGTCTGTGGACACAGACTACACCGTGCATGGGAAATACTTTCCGGCCCGCCGGCGTAACGCAAGCCAGAAACTCTACGGTGGGCCTCTCGGGCTTGTTGCATACCGAAACGTAAAAAAGCCTTAAACTTAATGATACAATGTGTACATGCACGTTCGTATATACCACCATAGAGGAGTGCCAATCGTGTGAAATACATTTTTCAATGGAAATAAATTTGGCCATGTGAAAACGAGGTTATAGAAGAGTTAATGGGAATTAATTTGGCCATGAAAACGAGGTTAGAACGAGTTTGGTGGGGTTTATTCCGCATTGAAAAGCGTTTGCACACGATTTGGCACTCCACAACTCTCCTAATGGCTCGTATTGTACTCCACCACTTTTTTTTTTTTTTTTTTTTGTTGTAACAGAGTCTTACACGTACCAGGTAAACCGGGGCAACCTGACGTTAAACTTTTAGACTCTGACCGAATCATACTACATAAGAGTGAAAAGGACGGTGAAACCAAATAAGGTTGCACTTTGGTGTGTGTCCTCGTTCCCTTTCTTCTGCGTTTTGCAAAAGTATCGCTGAAAATCAAGATATCAGAAGTATTTTTGAATACTTTGGTCGCCGCAGTTCATTCCGGTCCAGAACGCAAACCATATCTTCGGCACTTTGCAGGGGGAATTGTTGCTGAACCTGAATTTACCTACAAGTATGTGAAGGAGCAAATGGAGAGAGAGACACCAGGAAAGAAGCTATACTTTGTCAAAGATATGGCTTCTTAAGGTTGGCTGATCGGTGTAAATGCTTCCAGAAGGTACCAGGCATACGTTTCTGTAAGACAGCCAACTCGGTCTTTAAATTTTGAATTGCATTTTGTTAAAAAAGATGGAAATGCCTTTTTAAAATCGTTTTTTGGGCCAAAAGGATACTTGTACCAAAGATTGTTGGACCTTCACGAATACGTCAACAAGAGTTGAAAGCAGAATCTGGTGTTAATCATGATTGCGATGACCTAAGGCTTATCCTCATGAAGTGACGCCGCTTTACTGTGAGGCTACCGGTATTCCATTTGAAGAGAACATGTTGTCATGGCAATCCGAAACGCCGACGAACACACTAGGATGGAAAGGTCCATGTGTCAATGGATGGGGGGAAATCAACTGTTTGGTTTGTACAAGAAGCATCTGAGAGCACAGAGATTTAAAAGGGTGCGCCTAAGCCAGTCAACATGGAAGAACTCTCTGCGGAGGCCAAAGAACAAAGAATGCACTGAATATTGCATGCCCTCCTATGAAAAGCTCTATGAGCTCCGTCTTAAGCCACGATTGTGAAGGACACGACGGCTAATTTGAAAATGATATCTTCATAGTAAACACCACGCATCAAACAGTCATAAGCAAAGTGCATCGAATTCTATTGATGACGGATAGCGTTAAATTAACTTAAAACTCATCGTTAGTCCTATTTTTGATTAAACAGCTTATAACTTATAACTGGAGAGCAACATTTACACTACTTATACTTTCATAAACAATTAGATAAACACGCACCCGTAGGTAAACCGTAAATTCGTTCTGTGTGAACCAGATTATTCATGGGGCACGATTATGAAAGCTTATGTTGTCACATTTGCCTTATAAGGTTGCCTTATCTCGAAATAACAACACGTTCTGGGAATCCTAAAGCGCCCCAATCCATTATAGGATGGGTCGATCATACTCCGATGACTCAATGGCTGGGAAATCAACTGTAGGGCCCTACAAAGAAGCATTTGAAAGTACTGAGATCAAACAAGATGTGCCTATATAAGCCCATCAATAGGGGAGACGGGGCTGAGGTCGTGCACTGTAATTTTGCCTTTTAATGGTCCTTATCTTGAAATAAAGAACCATATCTCGAGGATCAACGCTCTGTTAACTGGGAATAACAAAGCCTGATCCAAATAAGGGTCCCATCGATATCTGGAGTATCTGATGGGTAAGGTGTTTCTCTTATCTAGAGATAAGGAAAAAACAGCAAAACTACTATCATCAGTAATTAGTTCCACAAGTGTTCAGTTAGAAGAAAAAGTAATCTTTTCGATACGGACTGTCTGACATCTTCAAAGATATCCCCTGCCCATTAACATGGTCATCGTTTGTGGTGGAGCTATTTATGCTCAACTTGGCAAGGATGATGGAGTGAGACTCTTTCCATAAGACCACAAACCGGAATGACGCTGACTTCCTAGACTTTGCCCAACATTTAGACTTATTATATCCGATACGAGTCTGCAAAAACCAAGCAGGAAGTTATACTATACCTTCCAGTATCAACAAAAACAATATTAGGGCACGTCAAGTTTTTTTGGGGGACAAAATATTTTCTTAAAACTTAATAAATGTCCATTTAATAGGCCCCATATCACTGGGGAAATGCAAAAGATAGCGAAAAATTAGCGAATATACACGAACATTTACAAGATCTTCACCAAATTGCGAGATCAGGGTGTGCAATGTTTGGGCAGTTTTGAGGGAAAAATTTCGAAAGAGTTTGCCTTTCTTTCCGCTTTTTCCCCAGTGACATGCATGGGCCTTTTGGCACAAAAATCAGGTATTAGGTTTTAAGTGATTGCAATTGAAAGGCTTGTTAAAAACGTATCACCAAACACCTTGGGACCACAATTAATTCTATTTAGGCATTCACTAACAAGCCCTATCTTGTTTCAAACCGTTTGATTGAAATGCTGATCACGACGCTGTGGTGCGATATTGTGGTGAACTCGAAATGAAACGGATAATCTTCGTGTTTCTCCTTACCAGTTCTCCACTCCCGCTCGCCCACACTGTGCATTGAAATGTTTGAGAAGCACTTAACAAGGAATGAAACCATCAGGAAAAGGTCAGTTTTTAACCTGTAAAGGAATATTCCTCTGGCCCCAAGTTTTATGGATGTTTGGTATAAATTAAGTTTTCCTTATCATTTTCAATCTAGTTGATCATCTTGCACTATCTGAATACTGCCCCTTGTGTTGAAGTGTCAATTTTCCTGTTTCCCCCCCAGATACAAGCACCAAAAAAAAACCAAACAAACAAACAAAACAAAGCAAAATTGTTAAGGATAACATGACAAAAAATAAAAATAAATACAGTAAACAACTGTCTGACATCTTGAACACAGTGATCAATGTGCATCACTCTCGACTAGCCCTATGGGCCAATCATTTCCACTGGCCCCAACCAATACACTAATTCAGATTAAAATGGTGTTTTCTTAAGGGGGCATCTACCCTCAATGTTTTTTGTGGAGCACGATTTCTGAGTTTCTTAATTTCTGAATTCTCCCTACTTTCAGCTCTATTTTTACTTTTTTATTTGGTGAAAATCGACGTCACTTCCGATGCTACAGTTGACAAAGTTCATTGTACCACGCAAGTAAATACATTCTTATGTTCTTATTGTTTTGTGTTCAGCATTTGGAATTTACTCTTTTATCTTATTGTTTTTTTCAAGCATGATATCTAAGAAATGCAAAATAAATTACTTTTGGCTAATTTGTTGATTATTCCTTGATATTTTGTATTTAAAGCTGGACTGTTTAGCATAGTTATGTAGATACTAAATTTGACATTTTCAAATCAAACTGCAATACATTTGTAAATACTTGTTTCTAGACCTTAATTGCCCTATATCTTTTTTTTTTGCAATTTTCGTAACGTGGAAATTTGCCCCAAAAATTTTGGCCCCCACTTTCCAAAGGTGTATTACCACCAAAATTGGCACAGAGTGTCGGTTTTCTATTGTTCTACACACTTATGTGGAGGGCGTTTGATATCTGTCCTTACTGTTGATTTATAAGCTTTCAAAGTAAAATCCAGCAAGAAAAAATTGAATTTTTCAAGAAATCGGTTGCCATAGCAACCGCATATGAAAATTGAAAATGTCTCGCGCAATTAGGTTGCAACAGCTTCCCCATGTAACCTTACCTTGATAGCAGACAACTGGTAAAAAAGACCCTAGTACTCATTTTTGTTTTGGGGGCAAACTTTCAATTTTGCTTTACCCACATTAAACACATTTGACCTTTGACCCCCAGCCATTTGCATATGAGTACGAAATTTCAAATAAATATAATTTTCTGAACCTCAGTTAATATGCTTTGTAATAATATATAACAAGCCATACTTCAAACATTTCACTACCTTAAAACACCCTTCTTTTCAAAATACACACCTCCAAATGAGGGTAGATGCCCCCTTAAAAATAGTTATACAAGATATGTTAATTAAGCCACTATCAGTCCATTTTTTCCAAATTCA